>ML390666.1:90195-102997 GCA_005239525.1 Nicotiana knightiana
TTTGACTCCAGGATAAATACCTTAAATCAGGAATTCTTAAGATTTGCTTAACTGCTTTGACTGGAGTGTCGTGATAGATCCAATCCTGAGTGAGTTATGTGCCAAGTGTGTGTGAGGTTTGTATGTTATTCTGTGCATTGCATTTGATGTCTAGAACTTGCCCCGTGTGTGTGCAAAGCGAAATAGTAGTTTTGTTCAGTCTTGGGAGTAATATAGGCATTTGTTTGTTGAGCCAGCTATATATATTTTACCCACCTAATTGTTATGTATCGTAGTTAACCCCGTTGAGCCTATAATCCTGTTTCTTTGGAAACCACATTACAAGCCATACCCGTTTGTTTGAATTGATCATATATTTGAACCTTTTCACCTTTCGTAAGCACTGGAAATGTTATGATATATGGAAAAATTAAAGTGTGGGGTGGTAGGTTGGTTTTTGAAGGGAATAATTGAAATAAGGAGAAAGGTGCACTGTTTGAAAAGTAAGAGTCACTTGAGAAAAAAAAAGAGAAAAAGAAAAAAAAATAGAAAATAAATAGTTGTATTGTTGTGAAAGAAAAATATATATATGTGGTGACTCTTAATGTAATTGTGCTTAAAGAAGTATGGGGTAATAACATTGATGTGAAGGTGGAGTTAGTTTAATATAAGTTTGAGGTTGAAAGCTAAAGTATGTGTATTAAAGTGCTTAGGGAGGTGTAGTCACTCTGATATCTAAATATATCCTACCCGTCCCGCAGCCTACATTACAACCAAGCAAAGTCCTACTTGATCCTAGACTGAATGAGCCCGATTAGTAGAGTAGTACACTACGGGCAAGCCTATGGTGCATATTTTGTGGCATATGAATATTATTTCTGAGAGTGAGTGAATTCTTTCTATTTTGAGTTCCTAAGTGTTTTTAAAGTTTATTGTGTGTGGAACTAGCTCTTTGATTTGGTGAGGGCACATGATTCATGAAGGAAAGATAATGTTGTTGAGCTCTATGTTAGAGTAGTGAGTGGATTGAGAATAAATCATGGTATATGTGAGTCGACTATTGAGGCGAGGATGTTACACCTCTGTGCTTGAACTGTTTTAAAAATTCTTGGTATAACGGGTTAAGGGATTTGCTTAATAATTTGTGTTCATGAGTGTAGTTTGATTGCTCGAGGACGAGCAAAAGTTTAAGTGTGGGGTGTTGATGTGTGGCCAGAATTCATGATTTAACACGTTATATGCCTTGCATTTGATGTGCGTTAATGATAAAAATACACTTTGTATGTGCATAATGGAGCCTATTTCATGTGTAGGTGAATTGGAGATGGAAGCCGAGCTAAATGGATGCATAAACGTCAAAAATACGCTCAAGAGGCAAAGAGGAGTGCACCGGGCTTTAGCCGGGCGTTTGGGCTATAAAGCCTGGTGAGGCCAGGCGTTATCCAGGCCTTAGAGCCATAACGCCAGGCCTGACCTGGCTTTATCCAGGCGTTAGGGCCATAAATCCAGGTCCCTGGTCTGGTCCAATTCGAGTTTTGAAGATTTTAAGTGTTTCCCGGTTTGAATAGAAGTCTCCTACACGTTTAGGGTTTATCCCAAACATATAAATAGACTCAAAAACACAACTTTAAGGGGATGCCATTAGAGACAAGAGAAGCCTGTGGAATACTACTCAGAGAAGCAAAATATTGATTTTTACAACTTTTATTCATTACTTTGTAGTTTAATTATGCAAGTTATTTTGGGTTTGATTCTTATGAGCATGAGTAGCTAATTTCTTAATCTAGGGTATTGGTGGAACCCGTTGGGGATGAACTTATTGTGATATTAATATAGCTTTGATTGGTTGATTAAACTCTATTTGTTCAACTACATTCTTGTTGTAGTTGATTGAAAGGGCCCTCAATTAGCCGTTCCTATTTAATATGTATCTACTTGAGAGAGAGTGCATATTTAGGTAGTTGTTTGAACAACACCACTCCCAGAGTATAGAAAAAAGTCATAACCGAGGGTTTAGAGGTTGCATTAGAGATAACGATACCTCAGGTGCAATCTAAAGTGAACTGTAATGCAATCTAGCTAGCGTAACTTGAGAGAGTGCGTCTAGTAAATTATCATAATTACTTGAGAGAGATTTATGGTAGATATAGTGTTCATGATTGATAGAGTCAACTAATCAAACTATAAGAAATATTCGAGAAGGAAGTTCACCGACGGGGGAAACCATAACCTTAGACCTTTATTATAATTGTTTACACCATATTGTTAGTTAATCGTTAGTTTATTAATTTTGTCAGTAGAAATAGTAAAACATTACCAATTGATATTCAAAAGTCTTGAGAAAATTGATTAAGTAAAAGTTTCGTATTCTGACGGCTTGATTGATACGTAAATTCCCTGTGGGATCGACTCTGGGCGTAATACCCCGGATTATATTTGCAACGCCGGTTTAGTCTTTCAATAAGACATAGTTGTTCGTGATCATTCTCCGCGATCGGAATAAAAGGTCTGCGATCGCAGTGTGTTGGAATCTTGGTCAGCCCGATCGCATGACCAGGACCGCGTTCGCATAGAGTATTCTTGGTTTGTGGGAGTTTCAAAATTTGTTCTACGCGGTCGCGTGGCCCCAACCGCGATTGCGTAGCTCTGGGTCCTCAAGGTTCGCGATCGTGTACTGCTTTCTGCGATCGCATAGCATGATCCCAGGCGCGTATTTCTTTACTCTCCGTGATCGCGACTCCTTGTCTGCGATCGCATATAACAAATGTCTGGGCAGTCTTTTAAAGACCCAAATCCGAGGGTTTATGTTATTCTCACCATTTTCGAATTTGAGAGCTCGGGAGGGGCGATTTTGGGAGGCTTTTGCACCTGGGTAACTTGGGTAAGTGATTTCTATCCATTATAGATAAATTTCCATGATTCCAATCTTAAATCCAACCTTTAATTTCGAAAATTCTGGGTAGAAAATGGGAAAAATGGGATGAACTTCATAGACCGAATTATTGAGTTTTGATTGGGTGCTTGACCTCCGATTTGACAGATTCTTATATGATTAGAATCGTGAGTGAATGGGTATCCGGAAAATATAAATTTCACCCGATTCTGAGGTGTGGGCCCGAAGCACTTTTTGGGCAAATTTCCTAATTTCGCGTACTAGCATAGAAATAATTAGCTATTTTATTTTCTTCAAATGATATTTACACTATGCAATCAAATTGAATAGATTTGGGCCACCCGGAGTTGGATACTCGTGGCAAACGTGTGGTTTCGAGTTGATTTTGAGTCGGTTCGAGGTAAGTGGCTTGTCTAACCTTGTGTGAGGGACCTTTCCCCTTAGGATGTGATATTTGGTAATTGAATGCCTCGTACGTGAGGTGACGAGCACGTACTTGTGCTAATTGTTGAAAATACGGTTTTACTTTAAATATTTAGACTGAGTTTCTTTCTTACCTGATTTATTCTATTTGCAATTATAGTCTATGTTAGCTTAGAAAAGCATGCCTAGTTGCCCTAAATTGCCTATTTGCTTAAGTTGCTTTAATTGTACTACGTGAAGCATGTTAGGCTAGAACTACTCGTTGCCTTGTATTCTTGCACTTTATTTCTGAATATCTTCTTGTTGTGGCTGCATATTTACTTTGGGACTACGGGACGATATCCCGTGAGATCCCCCTGCATATTTACTTTGGGACTACGGGACGGTATCCCGTGAGATCCCTCTGCTTATTTACTTTGGGACTACGGGACGGTATCCTGTGAGATCCCCCTACATATTTACTTTGTGACTACGGGACGGTATCCCGGGAGATCCCCCTGCACATTGATAGCTGGCATACAGGACAGTATCCCGGGAGATCCTTCGGATATACATATGACGGACTGCAGGATGTTATCCCAGGAGATCCACTAGACAGTTTGGAAAATGACTACATGACGGTATCCTGGGAGATCCTCATTGTTACCTTTGTTATCGAGTTGTTCATATTCCGTGTTTACTCTGTTCTTGTGTTTGTCATTTCTTTGTTTGACCTGTCTTATTTCACGGCTGTATTCATTATTTCTATCTATCTTTCATACTGTAAATTCCTACTATATTGTTCAACCTCAGTAGGGCCTTGCCCTTCCTCGTCACTACCCGACCGAGGTTAGGCTTGGAACTTACTGAGTACCGTTGTGGTGTACTCATTCCCTTTCCTGCGCATGTTTTCCATGTGCAGATCCAGGTACCTCCACTTAGGCGCACTATCACCGAGGTTGAGAGATTTAGCAGAGACTTCGAGGTACATCTGCCGCGACTGCAGACCAGAAGTCTCTATCTTATTCCAGCTTTTGTGAAAATTTTATTCCTTCCTTACCGTTGTATAGACACTCTGGAGTTAGAGCAGTGTATTATATTCTGTTAGCCTGTGTTTCCCGTGAGTTTCCGGGTTTTGGGGTGATATTGTAGACTTCCATATTATTTTGGGTTGTATATGCCAAGCGGCATTTATTACAGTCCTTCGTTTAGATTGTTCAATTTTTACTTAATTATTTCTCAAGTTATGTTGATATTCCGCATTGTTAGGCTTACCTAGTTATAGGGACTAGGTGCCATCACGACATGTTCACGGTGGGCGAACTGGGCTCGTGAAGTGTTGGTATCAGAGAACTAGGTTGCATAGGGGTCACGGAACACAAGCCAGTTTATTTGAGTCTCGCTGATCGGTACAGAGACATTTGTACTTATCTACGAGAGGCTATGTAATTGTTTAGGAAAAAATTTCACTTCATTTGATTTCCTTGTCGTGCGAGATTTCTTTTGACATAAACTCTAAACCTCTGTCTTCTACTCTCTCACAGATGGTGAGGACACGTGCTACTCGGGACAATCAGGCACCCGCGCCCCCAACCGCAACCGTCAGAGACCGGGGCTGAGGTAGAGGCCAGGGACG
This sequence comes from Nicotiana knightiana, assembly GCA_005239525.1. Lineage (NCBI taxonomy): Eukaryota > Viridiplantae > Streptophyta > Magnoliopsida > Solanales > Solanaceae > Nicotiana > Nicotiana knightiana. The sequence continues at coordinate 95,106 of ML390666.1, forward strand.
CGCACGTGGTGCGGCGAGAGCACTTGCGCAAGCTGCCGCCGAGGTACCACCAGCAGATCCAGCCGAAGTCCAGGCACCTGACACGCCTACAACTACTACTACTCCAGACCTTCAGGAGTCTTTGGCACAATTCCTGAGCATGTTTGGTACATTGATTCAGGCAGGATTGATTCGGGTTGTACCGACTACTTCAAAAATCGGGGGAGGGACCAAGACTCCCATCACCCCCACTCCAGAGCAGCGAGTTCCCATTGGTCAGGTTCCAGGTGTCATGGCGACACAACATGTGGTCCCAGTTCAGCGGGTGGTGAGGACCCCTCGCCGAGTAGGGGACATGTGGGTCCAGGAGAGAGAGGACAGACAAGGTCAGGAGGGATAGTACAGAGGAGTGAGTAGACCTCGTAGATTGAGGAGACCCGCTGGCCCTTATTTTAAAGGAAGAGTACGGCATGGTAGAGGTTTTGTAGGCTAGCCAGCTCAGCTTGCATCTCAGACTTTATACCGGGTTTCAGGTGTTTAGGGGTCTCGGAGTACCCGTACTGCACATTTTCCACCCCCACGTCAGCCACGACGTTGCCTTGAGTGTGATGACACCCGCCATATGGTTAGGGACTGCCCCAGGCTTGGTAGGGGTGCATCTTCACAGACTTTTCAGCCACAACGTGCTCAACTGAGTTTTCAGGCTGTGGTTACAACCCCAGTTGTTAACCCACCTATCCTTGCCGAGGCTGTTGTCTCCAACTCTGTCATCACAGGTATTGTCATGGTTGTTTATAGAGGTGTATCGATTCTATTCGATCTAGGCTCCGCTTATCCTTATGTGCCTTTTATTTTTGCTCCGCCTTTGAGTGTACCTTGGGATTTCCTTGAGTTTTCCTATTTATGTTTCTACTCTTGTGGGAGATTCTCTTGTTGTGGACCGCGTTTATCGGTCGTGTTTGGTTACTATTCGTGGTTTTGAGACCAGTGCGGATTTATTGTTACTCAATATGGTGGATTTTGATATTATCTTGGGCATGGACTGGTTGTCGCCCCGTTATGCTATTCTTGATTGTCATGCCAAGATTGTGACGCTGGCCATGCCAGGTATTCCGCGTGTTGAGTGGAGTGGTACTTTATATCACACTCCCATTGGAGTTACCTCTTTTCTTGGAGCTCAGCGTATGGTTGAGAAGGGGTGTGCCGCGTAATTGGATTATGTGAGAGATGTCAGTGTGGATACCCCTTCTGTTGATTCAGTTCCAGTGGTACGGGATCATCCCGATGTGTTTCCAGCTGATCTTCCGGGCATGCCGCTCGATAGAGACATTGATTTTGGCATTGATTTGTTGCCGGGCACTCAACCCATTTCCATTCCTTTTCCGTATGGATCCTCCTGAGTTGAAGGATCAGTTACAAGAATTGCTTGATAAGGGTTTTATTCGACCTTATGTTTCACCTTGGGGTGCTCTTGTCTTGTTTGTGAATAAAAAAGATGGTTCTATGCGTATGTGTACTGATTATCGCCAGTTGAACAGGGTTACAGTGAAGAACCGTTATCCCTTGCCTCGTATTGATGATCTGTTTCACCAGCTTCAGGGCGCACGGGGATTTTCTAAGATTGATTTGCGCTCAGGTTACTGTGAGCATGTGATTTTTACCCGCCGTATCGTCCTATAAAAATTCAAATAAATCAATTGATTTTATGAATATTGGTTGATTTTTCAGTAATTAATTGTGAATTATTTGCATTGTTTGCATATCCATAATTTATCTTTCAAAATCATTGAAATTTTGCATTATGAGGTTATTAGTTATAATTAATTAAATAATAGACAAATGACGAGTATTTAACGTAATGTAGTTTTTAATAGCTAATTACTATAAAAAATTAATTCTTTTATTCGATAAATCATAGATTTAATTAAGAATATATAATTGGTTGTTTTATTCTTAATTAATATGTAAATATATGAAAAATAAGGTTTGAAATTAATTGCTACATTTTTTGACCAAGTTAGAGTTTAATTTAATAATTAAGTTAATTAACTAAGAAAACAAAATCGGACCTGAGCCAAGAAAGACCCAGGCCCAACCCCTATTTTCTGTGCACTCAGACAGCCCAACCCAAATCCCCTACCCGGCCTACCCCAGCTTAACCAAAACGACGCCGTTTAGGCCAAGTTCAACCCGAGCCATTGATCTATCCTTGATCCAACGACTGGGAACTGACCACCCTTTTAGTATTTAACTGCCCGAACCCCACCCCATACCCTCATTCAATCTGAAACCCAACCCCATACCTAAACCCTAGCCGCCCCCATTTCCTTCATCTCTCTCGAACTCTAACACCTAAACCCTAGCCGCCCCAGAATCCCACCGCCGTCCGGCCACCGGACCTTCTCCAATCACCCCCAAACTTTCACCCTATGATCCTCTCCTCCCCCTTAACCCCATCCCACCATCAGCTTCCCTAAAAACCCACTCGAATTCCTTCGATTTCAGATCTAAGAAAGGCAGAAAACCTAGTTTCCTGTTACCAGGGCGATCCGGAACAATTAATTGTTCAAAGCCACATGAGTCAACAACTTTTGATGAGAGCTGTTGATTCATGTAGGTTTGGATCATTTCCAAACCCTGCCGGAGTTTGTTAGTACCCCACTGGTATCCCTTCCCCCTTGTATATTTTTTTTTTCTGATATTGCTTCACTTTTAGAAAGAAAATGAAACCGCATGCCTCACTGTTTAACACATGTTTGTAGCATTTTGTTTGTTCTTGACTTAGTTTAGATCTGTAAATGCATTTATGCTATGTTTAGCCGATTAGCTTGAAATCTTTGATTCGAGTTTAGTTTTGTTGAATATCTTCTCTTCTTGGTCGTTTTAGTTCTAAATATGCATGCGTACCTAATCTATACCTTATTGTCCAAATTGTTCACTGGTTGGGGACTATTGTTTCCTCCCAGACTGTTTCCCCCCTCCTTCTTTCCCCATTTTTCCTCGACTATTAAGTTTCTCGCTTTAAAGATTGAGTACTAATCTGATTTTAGGAGTTCATGAGCCTTTCTGTTTAATTAACATGATGTTCGTTTTAGTTGAATTGTTAGTTTTGTTGGATAGGCAAGCCTATATTAATTATACTTTCTGTTTGTTTACTTACTTGTGGTTTCGACTTTAGTTTCAATCGATCAAATAATGGTCTAATTAGACGATTATACACAACTAATTAACTATACATTTGAACTAAATAACAGTGAATTGACCTAAGTCTAAAAAGTTTAAAGTAATTGATCAATCTGAAATTAATCAACCCTTAATAAGGCAACAAGGTTTAGCTACTAATTAATTAAATCAGAATAAAGTTACTTATTACCTAATTATTAACCTAACTAACTTTCTTTAATCGAACTAAGATCCTAGAAGGATCAAAATATTTCAAAAGTTCAGTTTCGTAGGACTAATCACTCAAGTGACTAAGAGTTAATAGATAAGCCTAATTACACCTAATGAAATTGTTTAAACCAATTAGTTCAATTGACTACTGATTGAAATTCAAAATGGGAGTCAATTTGAGCTTAAATTGATTGAGCAATTAGGCAATAAGTCACACTCAACTAGTAGACTTAATATTTTTAGTTGAGCTAAGTCCTAGATAACTAGTTAAGATCAACTAACTAAGTTTAAGAATAATTGTTTCACTTGGACTCACATTTAAATGATTCCAACTTCTTCAATCTAGAAATTAACTTAGGTAGCTTCTTAAAGTATGTAACTGAAAATAAAATCCGTTTAAAACAAGTAGCTTGAGGATAATGAACTAAGGCAGATTCATTTAGTTTAATTAAATTAACCTATGTTTAAGGGAACTGGTTTGGCTAACCTCCTTTAAGTTTAATTAAATTGTTGGTTTAATGACTTAAACATAGTAATTAGTATGAAAGCCAACTTTAGGCATTTAATCAACTAATCTTCATTTAATTGACTCAACCTTAGTTAAGAACAATTAGTTGTCACCCAACAGAACCTTCTAGATTAGATAAATATCAGGAAATCAGATACTTTAGGGATAGAAGAGGCTGGAATGTTCTGGAAAATACAGCTGTCCCAAAAGGATAGGGTTGACAGCTGTACCTGTACCCTTTTCAGCTCATTTAGGATAGGGAATATGCTAAGCATATCCCATCCCAATTGTCCCTATATATACACACACTTTTTACCACTAGAGAGGATTTTTTTTAGACTCTTCTCTGAATCCTTTAGACTGAAAAATACAACTTCGACTATTAAAAACTTGGAAAACAGAAGCAAAAAGGATTTACAGTAGGAGTAGGAAACAATCTGAGCTTAGGTTGTCTTGTAGCTGTGATCTTCTATCCTAGAAGACTTGATCTTGGTTGCTGTTCTTATTCAATCATTTGGGTATTCAAAAATCATCTTTCCCTGGGTTTTTCTCTGCTGTGGGTTTACTGCTTGTTGCTGCTGGGTTTTCTCTTCCTTTCTGCTGACTCCCTCTGCTTGACCTTTATTTGGTCAAATTTTTTTGTTGTTATCTTACTCTAAAGGTATGTAAAACTGAGTTCCCTTTTTATGAAATATGAAAAATGTGAAATCTGTTTGTCTTCCCTGTATGAATCTGTATTTTTATTTGTTTAGACATATTTCTGTATAAACTTATATGCATGTATATAGCGTAACACATCATGATTGTTTAGTTTTCTAATCTCTGAATTTTACATAAGCCTGCTTCATCTCAAAACTGTCTTTTATATGACTATGCAATCAATGGTTGTGTTGTAAAACAACATCAAGGGTAATGAACTTAACCCCTAATGGTTAAGTTCATCCTATAAGGATGTTTAAATATTGGTTTGGTTTAGGTTTTAAATATCCAGATATTGTTATGAAACATCACTGGGGTAGATGAATTTGACCTTCTATAATGGTCAAATTCACCCCATATTAGGTGCTTAAACAATAGTTTGTCACCCCTTAAGGGTACAAAATGGGTAACCAACAGTGGCTTGAGAGTAGGGAATCTTAACCTTCCAATTGGTTAGATTCACCTTCTCCAAAATGCCCAAAGAATCGAAGAAAAATTACAGAACAATTATGAGATGAATAGGACCTTTATGGAGTCGAATCTAACCCCTTTCTATGGTTAGATTCAGTCCATAAAAGGCAAAGAACCTATTCTGTCAAAATGATGTAGGAACATCATCAAGTTTGGGTCAAACCCCATTTTATAGTATGACTCATCCTACGAATGCTTGAGAACCTATTGGTATCACTGTCCAATTAGCAATTTTGGACTTATTAGTTAAAATACTCTTATTTGAGTCCTTTTGGTCATTAAAGGGACCTAGTAAGTAAGTGTCCATGGAGATATAAACTTAGGCTAATATGGAATTATGGGATCGAAAGTCTGACCCATTCATGGTCAGACTCACCCAATAATAATACATAAACTGTTATAGAGTAGTTAATTATCATTACAAAGGTATTAAGACAGGAATCTGAACCCAATAAATGGTTAGAATCATGCCTTAAGAAATGCGTAAGAATAGTTAAGTCATTGTGAGAATTCAGGCCATAATATGAATGACTTAAAGGACTGATGGGTTTGCATCCTCGGAACTGAACCTAACCTCTTTATGGTCAGGTTCATTCCAAGAAGAGTACACCAAAGTAGGTCAGGTCCTTTAAAATTAACACTATCGCATGATTAGGATTCAATTTGACCAAATAATGGTCATGTTGCCTCATAACATGCCTAAGGAATGGTTTATTAAGTTAGTCGTTTTGTGACTAAGAAAATAGCCAGAAGAATATAGATTTCGAAGCCGCTGAAGGCCAGCTTGCACAGGAGCAATATTGTTCTTTTTCTTCTTTCTTTCTCTTCATTTTACTACCTATTATTTTTTCATTTTTAGGAAGTTTTATTTCATGGTAAAATGGTATTGTAATAATGTAATCTTTTTCTTTGCAATTTTTTGTAAATATGGACTGGATATTGTAAACCATTATTCTAGTTTTTCTACTTTCGTTACCCAATTCAGAATTGGGCCAGACTGCTAAAAATGGCCCATTAAAGGCCCGAACCAGGTTGAACCCCAGGCTATTGGGCCTAAGGGTACAAAAGCCTCCAAAAATTTAGTATTATGTTTTGGCACAATCTGATTTAGTCCTAAACCGGGTTAGCATGACTTTATTAAAATCTAGATTTGTTTCTTATGCTTCTTATCGATCTGGTACTTATGTTTTGTTTAGGTACAATTTTACATATATATATATATATACATATAGCTTCAGGTTCAGATTGATTCCGCTTAAAGGTCATTAAAACATTTTGAAGGATGGTTAATAAAAACGGCCAGATGTTGATCAAAGAAATTTGGTTGTCTTTATAGGAATATGATTTAATAAAATCAACAGTCAGCCCTTACCAATTTCTCAACGTGCTCCTCACTAGATTTTTGTTCATATCAATGGCCATTACAAACGAAAAACAGAGCTGGAAATTGTTTGGTTGTTTAGTGCATTCATCTTTTATCGCAAAGCATGAAATGGTAATAAGTAGCCTTAAAAAATTAGATTATACCATTTTGAATGTCTTAACTAATGTCGTTTAAGTCCCTTGTTTTCTTACTCCTGAATTTTTTTTTTATATCATTTGATCTCATATGCACGGCAGCCCATTCATGATTATATTTAGAGATTGAACAAAATAGGTTGGCCTAAGGTGCTAATTACAAATTGGGCCAGATTTGGCCATGGCCCAAATACTCATCCTTAGACTAGCTAACTTAGTCTTAGACGATTTCGATCACATATCTATCCTTTAGTCCAAAATACCTCTTTTAGACTAAAATTACGAAACTTAGAGAATAATCGACAATTGCTTCAAATAAGCATTTTAACTATCATGACCATAGTCATGATTATGTAATCCACACTCGGGTGCGGCANAGGTGCATTTCATGTGTCACGGTTACAATATGTCCAAAAACAAACAAAGTGCACGCCATCGTGACTTGTTTTAAGATAAATCCATAAATATCAAAAGCGGTTTTAAATTATAAAAGTTAAATGCACAATAGGTTTAAAACATGTAATTAATCAGATAATTTAGGCCAAATATTAATAGTTAAGCGACCGTGCTAGAACCACAAAATTCGGGAGTGCCTAACACCTTCTCCCGGGTTAACATAATTTCTTACCCGGATTTCGGGTTTGCAGACATTTTAAACAGAGTCAAAAACTTCCTCAGTTTGGGATATTAAAATAAACGGTGTCCCGGAGCATCGTCAAAAATCCGTGTGGCGACTCTAAAAAAATAATAAATAATCCCAAAATCGAATAATGTCACTCTAATTGGAAAAACTCCCTTATTACCCTCCCGGGGTTGGAAAAAGGAGGTGTGACAGCTCTGGCGACTCTGCTGGGGATAAAACGAACCCAGAATCTCTGGTTCAGGGTTTAAGAATTCGAGCTTAGAATAGCTGTTGTATTTGGCTTTATTATCTGATTTTACATATTTGAACCTAATGTGCTAAATGCTGCTTTTACCGCTTTGATATTATCTGAACTGTATATAAAATGTGTCAAAACCCTCTTCTCTCTGAGTCTTCTAAATCATCTGGGAAGTGTGCGCTTCGTGTGACTTCTTTTCTGTTAGAGTCATATCCAAATTTTAGAACGAGGTTCGGATAAGTTGCAAAGCCGGCGAAGCTTCTGTATTCCCGGTACGCTGCCCCAACCTCGGCTCGAGCTGTCCGCTCGGGTAAGCCTGGTCTAGAACAAAACCCCAGATTTAAACCTAGACTAACAAAACCTCATGCCGGATCCCTGGTGGAACGCGTATTTGCATCATGTGCATTTGACTTAGGGGACTCAACACAGGGGTTGGGTCTGTC
>ML390667.1:8458-31850 GCA_005239525.1 Nicotiana knightiana
CTATATATATATATATATATATAGATCAAATCAATTGGCATGGCAACACCCTTCGTGCATTTATCTCTTTCTCACCAAGCATACATATAACAGTACCAACTAGGTGGGAGAAATGTCAATAACAATAAAATAAAAAATAAAAAAAAGTGTGAGGCACACGGGAAGAAACAACGAACAAAGCAGTACATATGGACCACGAAAACGGACTGGGAAAATGGAAAAAGGCATAGAAATTATGACAGCAATTAGGGAGGAAGAATATAAATTTCACTAATTAGCATGGTAGAAGGCTTAGATACAAATATAAAAAATAAGAAGAAAATCATAATATTTACAAGTTAAACAGATAGAAGGCATGGATAACACAATACACTTGGGGTAGAGGACATAGAAAGAACAACGACTACAAGTCACATAGAAAACATAGGTGCACAATAACAGCTCAAGATAAAGGCATGAATGTGTACACAACAAAAAGATATCACAATATAATGTATGTCTCTTAGGCGAGAAATATAATGTATGTCTCTTGTCCTCGCCTGCACGGAAACACCTTTCGTGCCATGAACATATGATAATAAAAAAATTATGGTACGGCATCAGCCTTCGTACTTTTACTCTCACCCTCACATAATAATGTAAATGAAACGTCACGGCATTATCTTTCGTGCATAATAATGTATATGAATGGCACAGTGTCACCCTTCGCGCTTTATACTTTTCCTCACATGATAATATATATATGAGATGGCACGGCACTATCTTTCGTGCTTTACACTCCCTCACATGATAATGTATATGAAATGGCACGGCATCACCCTTCGTGCTTTACACTCTCCCTCACATGATAATGTATATGAAATGGTACGGAATCACCCTTCGTGCTTTACACTCTTCCTTACCAAGCATATGCATATCATTAACAAGCAAGGTAGAAAACATAAATAACATCAAGGAAAGTGTTTAAACGAATGTTCCAATTGAACATCAATGACGGCTTTCAAGTAACAACAACTCAATAAATCTCAAGTACTTTATTATTCAAGTATTTCAACAAGTCTCAAAAATGATCTTCCACTCAAATATAGAATTCAAAATCTCAAAAATAACGATCGTAGCATCGTATTTGTGATTAAGTATAGTAACAGCCGAATTTTGTACATCAATTATTTCACAATAGTGCGTCAAGTTTTAATCAAATTATAATGAGCCAAATCATGGTTTCTAGCATTTAATATCATATTCATAGAAATCTAGAAGTCAAAGAAGACATGAAACCAGAGTGTCACATAATGCTACAAAGCACAATAAGTCGTATAATTAACGCCGAGCATGATTAACCCTGACAGATACATATATGCTCGTCACCTCATATATGTATTACCCCGCATATTACAAACAATTGCAATTAGTAGGAAAAATTCTCTCAACAAAGTTAGGCAAAACACTTACCTCAAACAAGCCAATTCGACACACTGAGAGCGTCATCCCACCCAAATCATCCTCTGAATGGCTCGAAACTAGCCAAAAGTAACTCAATTACATCAATTAACGCCTAAGGAAAAAATTTCAAATAATAAAGGTCGAATTTATAATTACAACCTGAAGTCAACAAAAAGTCAACGATGAGGCCCACGTCTCAGAATCTGACAAAATTCACGAAATCCGAACACCCATTCCGATAAGAGTCCAACCATACCATAATTATAAAATTCCGACATCAACTCGACTTCCAAATCCTATATTCTTATTTTTGGAAGATTTTACAAATTTCTCAATTTCTTCACTTTGATTCTCATTATTTTGATGTTGAAACTCAAATATAATCATGAAGTATACATAGAAATTGAATAAGGACACTTGCCAACGATTGTAGATGAAATTCCTCTCTTAAAATCGCCCACTCTCAGATCCAGAGTACAAAAATATCAAAAAATAAAGCAAAAATTCAAATTAGACAGCTGAAAATAAGTTGCAGATGTCACATTTGCGATGCAGAGTTCGCAATTGCAAAATCTTCGTAAATGCCAAGATTTCTTAGCAATTTCAAAGTTGAACAGTGCATGCATTGTTCGCAATTGCAAACTGAACAGTACCTCACCAGTAACCAGCAATCTTTCCCGATAGGAAATGGGCATAACTCTCTCAACGATGTCCAAATTCGATGATTCTTTTTGTTATAGCTCCATAATTATAATACGGATCTAATTCAATCCAATCTGAATTTGGAGCTCATTTGCTTAATATGGTACCATTGATGGTTGAAGAAACGACGTCGAAACATTAAAAACAAGTGCAACACAACCTAAACATATTCGAAACTCACCCGAGCCCCCGAGTCTCCAAACAAAACACACATACCAGTCCAAAAACATAACACGAACTCGCTCGCACGATCGAAACAATAAAATAACCTCTAGAAGCACGAATCAGACGCCAAACGCATGAGAATCACAATGAACTTCAAAAACTTCCAAAATCGCAACCAAGCGTCCGAACCATATCAATTCAACTTAGAATAAACTCAAATTTTACGTACAAGTCACAAATGACATAATGAAGCTAATAAAATTTTCGGAACCACAATCTGAACCCGACATCATCAAAGTCAACTATCAGTCAATTAGCGCTGAAACCTTCTTGAAATGTCCAAATGAAATTTCGGGCATACGCCCCAAGTCCAAAATCACCACCTGGACTTAACAGAACCTTTAAAACTACGATCCGAGGTCAAATACGCAAAAGTTCAACTTGATCAACTACTCCAACTTAACACTTAAATCGTGAAACTCAGTCTCCCAAACAAATTCTGAAACACCTGAAAACCAAAACCTACGATTCAAACAATCACAATGCATTATACGAAGCTACTCAACACTTCACATAACTGTACGGTATGCAATTGCTCAAAATGACCAATCGGATCGTTACAACTGGCGAAAACAAATACCTATGCTTTCTCCAAGTTCTGTCTTATTGCTGCTTGGATTGAGTTTGCTAATACAACGGTGATAGTGAGAATTAAGAAATGTGAATTATTTTGAATAAAATTGTGACGAATGACGTCCAAGCCTAGATTTTATGTCACTTTATGAAAATTCCAAATAATTATAATTTGATGTGTAAATATATCCCGGTAAAGTAAAGATTCAAATGCAAGTACAACTTATTACTTAGCGATCTTAAAGGCAAATGATATAAACCAATTTCCCTAAAAGATTTAAGTTATATATATTGCTAGTATAACCATCTTTTACATTTTCATCGTTTATTCCTGGTCTAAGGTTTTTAAGGGCAAAAATGATAGATCTATTTATCATTATAGCAATTAAAAGAATTAAATGTGATTTCAAAATAAGTACTAAAGCACAAGCTCTGCCAAAACGTGATATATTGCATTTAAAACAAACCCTAAATTTAATACAACTACTAAATAAGCGTTACTGCGCTGATAAAAAAAGGAATTTGTTTCTATCTTAATTACTATATCAATATTATTAATTTGATTTCTTCTCACTCTTCTATAAACAAAAAATTATCTTAATCTCTCGGAGATTTTTCCCTCTTTTACGCCTATTCTACTATCGTTGAACATTTTCATGATTCATCTTCTTATTCTCCATTTTTATATTCCAAGTCTCTGGATACTTAGTAAATACCTTAGAGGTATTCTATACATACATAATATATAAATTTAGCAGTTTTCTTTGTATATAATGTATTAATATACATGTTATAATTTTATTGAATTATAATAATATATATTTGGTACAATATTTTCTTTAGAGAAATACTATGTATTATAATGGTATTAAGTTATAACATTATATGTAACTAGTATAATGATATTTTCGAGAAATAGTATGTATACTAACGTAATAATATACCTTTTGTTATAAATAGAATTCTATTTAGAGTGAATGTCTATCTTTTAGAGAGTTTTACTTTGTGGCTAAGTCATTTTTTCCCTATAAATAGAGGGGTCTTATCCCATTGTAAATCATCCCAAAATTCAATAAGAATTTCCTCTCCATTTTTCTGCAATATTAGTCTTTTTCTTTTATTATTTCATAACACGTTATTGGCACGAGACGCTACCGTCTCAAGAAGCTCTTTGAGAAGATTAAGGTATAACTTTTCTCCTCTTTTTAATTATGATTGACATTATGAAAAGAAAGTCCATTGCCCTTGAAATTTCGGGCAAGAACTATATGACATGGGTGTTGGATGCTGAAATCCATTACATGCAATGGGTCTTGGAGACGCCATTAAAGATAAAAATAAAGCATCTACCCAGGACAGTGCTAAGGCCTTGATTTTCTTGCGCCATCACCTTGATGAAGGGTTGAAAATAGAATATCTCACAGTCAAAGATCCACTTGTTTTGTGGAGGCTTAAAGGAAAGATATGACAACTTAAAGTTGGTCACTCTTCCACAAGCACGATATGATTGGGCTCATTTGAGGCTCCAAGACTTTAAGTCTGTTTCTAAATATAATTCTGCAATGTTCAGAATTACTTGTAAATTGAAACTCTGTGGAGATACTATCACCGACTATGATATGCTTGAAAAAACATTCACATCGTTTCATGCCTCCAATATGGTCTTGCAACAGCAATACCGAGAGAAAGGTATCAAGAAGTACTCAGAGTTGATTTCCCTTCTCCTTTTGGCTGAACGAAATAATGACTTGCTCATGAGAAATCACGAAAATAGACCCACTGGGTCTACACCATTGCCTGAAGTGGATGAGGTGTATTCCCATTATGCTAAGCGTGGGAAAGGCCGTGTCCCTATTAATAGTCGTGGTCGTGGCCGTGGCCGTGGACAAGGAAGAAATTTTCCTGGGGTTAATCACCCCTCAAAGAAAAATAAACCAGCAAAAGTGGAAAGGAAAAAACGAGAAGCCAAAGGCAAATGATTCAGAAACTGAATGTTATCTTTGCGGTGGAAAAGGGCATTGGGCAAATATTTTTCGTGTTTGGTTGAGCTTTATCAATCATCTCTAAAGAATAAAGGCCCTGAAATAATTTTTTCTCTGGCAATGATTTTGACATCACCCACTTGGATGTAGCAGACTTTTTTAAGCACCCTAATGAAAAAATAGACCACTTGATCGGTGATGGATCCGTAGTGAACGATGATTGAGTAGTTTGATTATTATAATTTTTTTGTTTTTCCTATTAGTAGTAATTAGTGAATAAACATCATGTAATCATAATTTTTTTTACATGAGTAGTAGTCATTAATACCAATTTAGTATTATTTATTTTATGAAATAGTATTTTAGTTCATTTTGATTAAATAATTCAATAATTACTATTTCGTCGTAATGCAATATTTATGTTTGTATTATAAATGGGTATAACTAAAGTGGATTTCTTCCATTTTGTGAAACAACGTACTAACTCCATTTGAGAACTTCTATTATTTCATTGACGTAATGTGATAGGTAATTAGTTGATTTTATTGTCTGTCTCTTTCTGTATGGTTTAGCAAAATTATATTACAGTTGCTTGGTTGAGATGTTCTAACAATTTGAATGACAGAATAGTGTAAGGGTAGAACATGTGTAATAATAGAATAATTTCCTTTACAAAATATGTATATGTGTACGTATAGTGTACTCATAATTGCGTTATTTTTAGCTACGTAATTATTTGTATCATAATCAGAGTTTGCTCAAAATTGCATTATAAGGTCATTATTGAATTATTAATTTAATTATGTTATTCTCTGAAAATACTAATATTTATTAGTATTTTCTTTTGTATGTCAAATCATTGGAAGCAAACATGGATATCCCACAAAAAAAGACTTGGGTCAAAGTTCGATTGTAAAAAAATTTGTTTAGTTGATTCATGTACGACACATACAATATTCAAAGAGAAGACATATTTCTCTCATTTAAGTATGTGTAAGGCAGATGTTACTACAATGTCTGGTAGTAGTAATTTAATTGAAGTCTTAGGAAGAGCTACTATAACTCTGGCTAAGGGAACAATGCTTATCATAGAGAATGCAATGTTCTCCTCCAAGTCCAAGAGAAACTTGTTAAGTTTTAAAGATATTCGTCGAAATGAATATCATATTGAGACAATAGATGAGAATAATTTTGAATATCTCATCATTACCAAGAATGTCTCTGGCCAGAAAAGGGTAATTGAGAAATTCCCATCTTCATCTTGTGTCCTGTATTGGACAAGAGTTAGTGCAATTGAAGCACATTCTATTGTAAACCATAAGGTTACTGATTCCAATACTTTTGTACTTTGGCATGATCGGTTGGGACATCCTGGATAAATTATGATGAGACAAATTATAGAAAACTCAAGTAGGCATCCATTAAAGAATTTAAAGATTCTTTTAAATAATGAATTTTCTTGCACTTCTTGTTATCAAGTCAAGTTAATTATTAGACAATCACCAACAAAGGTTGGGATTGAGTCCCCTGCGTTTTTGGAACGTATACAAGGGGACATTTATGGACCTATTCACCCACCTAGTGGGCCGTTTAGATATTTTATGGTCTTAATAGATGCATCCACTAGATGGTCTCATGTGTGCCTATTGTCATCTCGCAACCTCGCGTTTGCAAAATTAATGGCACAAATAATTCGATTACGGGCGCAATTCCCCGATAATCCAATTAAGTCTATTAGACTTGATAATGCTGCTGAGTTTTCATCCCAAGCATTTAATGATTATTTCTTATCAATTGGGATAAAAGTGAAACATCATGTAGCTCATGTTCACACTCAAAATGGCCTTGCAGAGTCTTTACTTAAACGTCTACAATTGATAGCAAGACCGTTACTCATGAAAACGAGGCTGCCCAATTCTGTTTGGGATCACGCCATTTTGCATGCAGCAATGCTAGTTCGTCTCAGACCGACAAATTATCATAAATATTTTCCGTTGCAATTAGTTTTAGGTCATGAACCAATATATCCCATTTAAGAATTTTTGGATGCGCAGTATATGTGCCTGTAGCACTGCCATATCGCACCAAAATGAGTCCCCAAAGAAGGTTAGGAATATATGCTGGGTTTGAATCGCCCTCCATTATTCGCTATCTTGAAACATTAACGGAAGATTTGTTCACTGCACGATTTGCAGACTGTCGATTCAATGAGACATTTTTCCCAAAATTAGGGGGAGAAATTGATGAAACCAAACAGAAAATTTTATGGAAAAATCCATCATTATCTCATCTTGATCCACGTGTCTCTATTTGTGAAAAAGACGTGCAAAAGATTATCCATTTGCAGAGAATAGCAAATCAAATATCAAACACATTTACGGATCTGAAAAGGATAACAAAATCACATATCCCTGTAGAGAATGTTCCAATCCGTATTGATGTCCCTATTGGACAATCTTCTAGTGTCATAGCTAATGAGTCAAAAGCACGCCTAAAACGTGGGAGATCATTGGGTTTTAAGGATCGAAATCCTAGAAAAAGAAAAATAAATGATCAAAATGACACTGCGAAAGAGTCTCATGAATAAATCCACAATTTAATAAATTTTGAGATTCATGAGGAAACCATTGATACCGAGACTCAAGAAAATAAGGAATTATCAGTAAATCCAATCGATATTGAGACAAATTTGAATCGAGTGGATATAGTGGTGGATTATGTATTTTCATATAATGTTACATCTAGCATTATGCATGATAGTGAGGATCTCTTACTCAATTTGTTGGAGAATATCGACAAAGACGTGATTGGTCAAAATGGCAAGAAGCAATCCAATCAGAGTTGAATTCACTTGCAAAACGTGAAGTTTTTGGGCCTGTAGTCCAAACACCTAATGGTGTTAAGCATGTCGGCTATAAATGGGTCTTTGTACGCAATAGGAATGAGAACAATGAGGTACAAAGATATAAGGTACGCCTTGTTGTACAAGGATTTTCACAAATGCCTGATATCGATTATGAAGAGACATATTCACCCGTTAAGGATGTTATAACGTTCTGTTATCTCATTAATTTTGCTGCCCATGAAAAGCTTGACATGCATTTAATGGATGTGGTTACCGCCTACCTTTATGGCTCACTTGATAATGAGACATGAAAATTCCCGAGGGATTTAAAATGCCTAATGCACATAATTCAAAATCCCGGAAAATATTTTCAATCAAATTGCAAAGATCTTTGTATGGTTTAAAGAAATCAGGACGTATGTGGTGTAATCGTCTTAATGAGTATTTATTAAAGGAATGTTATATAAATGATTTCATTTGTCCATGTATTTTTATAAATAAAACTACATCGAAATTTGTTGTATTTGCCGTATATGTTGATGACATAAACCTTATTGGAACTCCTATAGAACTCCAAAAGGCAATTGATTATTTAAAGAAAGAATTCGAGATGAAAGATCTCGGAAAGACAAAATTATGTCTTGGTTTGCAAATTGAACATTTAGCAAACGGGATTTTTGTTCATCAATTTGCCTACATAGAAAAGGTACTGAAACGGTTTTACATGGATGGAGCACATCCTTTAAGTACTCTGATGGTTGTTCGATCACTTGATCTGAATAAGGATCCATTCGACCTCGAAAAGAGAACGAAGAGCTATTTGATCCTGAAGTACCATATCTTAGTGCAATTGGTGCACTAATGTGCAATTGGTGCACTAATGTATCTTGCCAACACTACAAGGCCTGACATAAATTTTTCAGTTAATGTCTTAGCAAGATATATCTCTGCTCCTACAAGGAGGCACTGAAATGTAATCAAATACATATTACGGTATCTAAAAGGAACTACCGATATGGGCTTATTTTATGACAATAATTGCAGTCCCGATCTTGTTGGTTATGCTGATGCTGGGTATTTATCTGATCCACACAAGGCTCAATCTGAAACAGGCTATGTGTTTCCATGTGGGGGCACTGCCATATCTTGGCGATCAACTAAGCAATCGATTGTGGCTACTTCATCTAATCATGTTGAGATAATTGCTATTCATGAAGCAAGTCGAGAATGTGTGCGGTTGAGGTCTATAATACATCTTATTCGAGACAAAGGTGATTTGAAGTGTGACAAACTACCCACGATTTTGTATGAAGACAATGCAACATGCATATCCCAATTGAAGGGAGGATTCATAAAAGGAGATAGGACAAAACATATTTCACCAAAGTTATTTTTCACACATGATCTTCAAAAGAATGGTGATATCAATGTGCAACAGATTCGTTCAAGTGATAATATAGCTGATTTGCTCACAAAATCTCTACTGACGTTAACCTTCAAAAAGCTAGTGTACAAGATCGGGATGCGAACGCTCAAGGATGTGAATTGATGCTCTCATCAGGGGGAGTTAATGCGCGTTGCACTCTTTTTTCCTTACAAGGTTTTGTCCAAGTGGGTTTTCCTTGCAAGGCTTTTAACGAGGCAACCAAAAGGTGCATTTCTAAACATGTATACTCTTTTTCCTTTTCTAGAAATTTTTTTCCCATTGGGTTTTATTTTAGTTAACGTTTTAACGAGGCACATTATTTGTTGAATAGACATTCAAGGGGGAGTGTTATAAATAGAATTCTATTTAGAGTGAATGTCTATCTTTTAGAGAGTTTTACTTTGTGGCTAAGTCATTTTTCCCCTATAAATAAAGGGGTCTTACCCCGTTGTAAATCATCCCAAAATTCAATAAGAATTTCCTATCTCCCTCTCTCTGCAATATTATTCTTTTTCTTTTATTGTTTCATAACACCTTTGATCTTTCTAATAAGAAAGTACTCCCTAGTATAATAATGATATAAAATTACATGATTTATATATATACATTACAGTTTTCATGAAATAGGAAAATATATTTCAATTCAAACTTGATTTTTACCATATCACTAGCAAATCTTACTCGTATTTATGGTCCATAAATACGAATAAGGTTTAAGTTTGACTTTTGAGACCAATTTATAGATGAATTTTTTTTCCTCTCCTTATATAGCTCCCATTTTTCTGTAACTAATCATATTTATATAGGATACAATACAATATTAATGTCAATTAAAATGGTTAAAAATGCAACAGATTTTTTGTTGATATTTTCTTGAATTGTCAAGACATGTTAGGTAATTCCTTGAACCACATTGCATCTTCAACCATACACGAGTGAACCTAAATAGAGAATTGATGTTGAGATATCTCAATTTCTCAACAACAATGACATGGACTCCACTGTGTAACTAACTCAAATCTGGTTTATTAATACCAAATCCACTTCTGGTCTCAATGATAGCAACCTGGCAATTGCACAATATAATTTTGTACTCACCCAAAAATAACATAAATCACTTTATGTTATTTAATAGTTTAAGACTATTAAACAATTAAGAATATTAAATTTTTTCTCGACGACATCATTTTACATTATAAAAATCACGCCCTTGATTGAATATTCTGATGCTTTTATCAGTTCCACAAATGCCAACTCAACTTCAAATATTATTTAATAATTAATAGTGATGAATGGAAGTAGCATGGAAGCCTTCTATTTTGTCGTTGCATACAAAAATAGTTCTCTAAAATTAAATATACACCAAGGTTTTGATTTATATTAAGAGCTTAACTGGCGTTTGGATGTCAATCAATTGTCAAATTTTAAAATAAACCAGCCTCGTGAGGATGTTTGTTTGGTTTGAATATACACATACATTTTTATATTGGAAAATCTATTTCTTTAATTTTTTAAATATACTTACCGTCTAGAAGGTTTAGTTTCTTAATTAAAGGAATAATACATAATTATCCACGGTTTTTCAAATGCATCCTTTATTTTTACGGGGTCCTATAACCCCTTGGCTATGTTTGAAGTGTGACATGTAATACCTTTTAAGCTCATGTAGGGTAAATCATTCTCTTGAAGAGAGTTAGAGGCTATTTTTGTTAGCATTTATATTAAATATTTATTATCTTTTACTTTTTTACAATATGTAAAAATTTGTGGGCTCACTTTTCATTTACATATCATTTTCATTTTTCTTTTCTTGTCTTCTCCATTATCATATCTCCCTTTAGCGCCACTTTTACTGTCACCACATCGCCGTGGTCACTACCACTAGCAAAACCAATCCCTCTATCTACATTACGGTATACTGCCATTTTCTTTGTCTTTCATTTTCCATTATCTTTTATTTTCTTTTCTACCACCACTCTTTACTTTACGGAGAAATTTAAAAATAGTCAGATTTATAAGTGGTCAATCAAAGATAGTCACAATTTTAAAAGTAATAAAAATTTAGCCATTTTTCATGTAAAGATAAATCTGAACGAAAACACTGTTCAAAATCCGAAAAATACTCCAGTATACTTTGCTGGAACTCCAGTATATGTATACCGGTCCAGCATAATATGCTGAAAGTTCATACACAGGTGCTCGAATCTCTAATATATTATGTTGGAACTTTTCGCGTGTTGGAGTTCCAGCATAATATGCTGCAGGAAGTTCATACACAGGTGCACCGAACTCCAATATATTATGTCGGACCGGTCTCTGTTGCAGCAAAATAGTGGCTATTTTTCAATGACTTGGCAAATACTGACTATTTTTTAATGACTAGTCTGAAAATTGGCTAGCAGTGCTAATTTTACCTTCCTTTACTATCACCATAAATCATCACCGTAAGCATACTTTTTGCCAAAACTAAAATCAGCCAAATAATCGGTCTTTATTCTTGGCTAGTTTGATCACCAGCTCTCAGTAACATTTGACACATATGCACTAATATTTGTCATCAAAATTATTTTTTGAGTATGTAACGGTCTGATCGGTCATTTTGAGAATTTAAGTTTCGTTCAGCAGGTATAAGGTCTTGAACAACTTCATATTATGTATATCGACTTGCATGCATGGTTGAATTCAGCTAACGGATGATTCGGATTCGAATTGGAAGGAAGATTTTATTTTTGGAAGCTTAAGCGGTGTGAATTTGGCAGGAATTTGACTTTGGTGTAAACGACTTCGGAATAAGTTTTGGATGATGTCGACAGCTTCTATGGTAATTTTGGACTTAGGCGTGCGTTCGGATTTGGATTTGGAGGTCCGTAGAGTAATTTGAGGCAATTTGGCGAAAGTTAGAAATTTGAAGGTTTTTGAGAAGTTTGATCGGAAGTGGACTTTTTGATATCGGGGTCGGATTCCGATTCCAAAAGTTGGAGTAGGTCAGTAATTTCGAATGCGACTTGTGTGCAAATTTTGAGGTCAATCGGACATGATTTGATAGGTTTCAACATCGAATGTAGAAATTTGAAGTTCTAAAGTTCATTAAGCTTGAATTGGGGTGCGATTTATGATTTCTATGTGGTTAGAGGTGATTTGAGGCCTCGAGCAGGTCCGTATTATCTAATGGGACTGGTTTGTATGATTGGACGGGGCGCCGGGGGCCTCAGGTGTGTTTCGGGGTGGTTTCGGATCATTTCGGGTTGTTTTGCAATAGCTGATGTTGGTGTCTGGTGTTGTTCTTCGCGTTCGCGAAGAAGGATTTGGCTTCAGAGACTTTGTTCTTTACGTTCGCGAAGAGATCCTCGCGTTCGCGATGAAGAAAATCTTTGTTACGCATGTCTGACTTTGGAGGATCATATCTCACAATATATAAGAAATTTGAAGATGATCTAAAAACATACGTTGTATCTCTTTGTGTCTAGTTTTCAGAAACATAAACCTCTTAGAAATTTGATTTGTGTACAAAAGGTTATGGCTGGTACACTACATATTGTCTTGGAAGATGAAGAAGAAATTTGTGTTGCACAGGGCTGATTTTGGAAACTTATATCTCAAAAATTCTAAGAAATTGGAACATGACCAAAACATAAAAGTTTTAGATTTTGGTGTTTAGTTTTAAAAATATTAAACCATTTGTCATTTGGAGTTTTGTACAAAAAGTTATAGCCATTATACTAGAGGCTATCTGAGAAGAGTTTGGAAATGGCTTTTGAGATTTTTTGTTCATCGCGAACGCGATAGGTGGGCCGCGAACGTGAAGAAGGAACCCCTGGGCAGAATTTAAAGTACAAAAACAAGGGTTTTGAGTTCATATCACAAAATTTAATTGGGAGCTCGGTAGAAGGCGATTTTTTGAGAGATTCTTGTGTGGGTGTTTGGTGTAAGTGATTCTTACCTAGTTTTGGTTAATTCCCATGATTATGTCTTTAATTTTAACATTAAATTAGTAATTTAGAGTGGAAAATTAGGGAAGATTTGAGAAAATTCTTAGGCCAAATTTTGGAGTTTTGATCGAGATTATGGTATCGGGTTTGAGTAAATTTGGTATGGTTAGACTCGTAAGTGAATGGGTGTTCGTAATTTGTAATTTTTACCCGATTCCGAGACGTGGGCCCGGGGAGGCTTTTTTGGCGGTTTTCTTATTTTCTTTCCTTAGCTTCAAATTCATCAGCTAAAGTAGTTACTTATAGTTATATTTATGTTATGTCATTGATTTGATTAGATTTGGGCCATTCGGAGTTGGATACTCGTGGAAAGAGCATGGTTTCAGATTGATTTGAGCTTGGTTCGAGGTAAGTATCTTGCCTAACCTTGTGTGGGGGAACTATCCCTTAGGATTGAGTTTTCTATGTTGATTGTAGTCCATGTACGTGAGGTGACGAGTGTGTGCTCGGACTTATTTGTGGAAGGTTGGCCTTTTAGGGTTCGCAGGTCCATATATTCACTATGTATGAAGTTGTTCTTGTTATGACTGAGTTCCTAATTACTAGTTTCATCTCTACCTGCTTAAATTAGAAGTGACTTGCTTTTGGATTCACTTTTTTGCCGGTTTGACTCCTAATTGACTTAACTGAAGATTTTATCCCTTTTACTGTCATGCTATGTCTTCATAACTGCTTATCTCTATTTTCAATTATCATCATCTCATCCTATAATTGTTTGGTCCTACTGGAGGTTATGGTTATTTTCCCACTGCTTGTCTTTAAGTGAAATTGTTGAATATCCTCGTAACTGCCCAACCTTAAAAGAAGTTTAGATATCCTATACCTTAGTTTACTTGACCTTACATAGAGTTATCGGATTCATGTTAGTCTCTTGTTGTTGAACTGTGCAATTGGGTACGACTGTTACATGTTATTTTCCTCCTTGTTGAGCTATTCTTACTATGCCTAGTTTTTCTTTATTGTGCTTATTTCTTGTGAACTAGCCTCACCTTTTCTTGTGATCGAAGGTTCTTGAGTTGATGTATTTATCGTACCTGGTATTATTATTATTGTTGTTGTTGTACTTGTTGTGGTTATGCATGAGGATTCTGCCCTGCGGTTGTTGATATGGGGATTTGCACGAGGTTTCTACCGTTCTGTGGTTACTATTGATATTTCACATGCGGCGTGATAAGGCGGGATATGTATATGTGGGTTGCGCATGTGGCGAGACTAGGTGGGAACATGATTATGCGCGTGTGGCGAGACAAGGCGGGCATTTACTTTACTAATGCACACGTGGCGAGACAATGTGGGTTGTGTCAGGGATTGTTTGTGATACTTGGGTTGGCCTGGGGACATTCTTTGTTGTTGATATTGTGTAATGGCACACTCATTGTCTGATCTTATTCTTGTGGAAATTGTGAGAAAATTTGTGTACGTGTTGCCCCTTTCTTTTCTTTATGCTTATTGGCCGTTAATTATGTTAGGACACCTGCACGATCATACACGTAGTTAAGCATTATTGTCGGATTAAGGGTTTCCTTGTTATTATTGAGTGTAGATACCCCTGTTGTACTTGCTTTATATGTGGGAATGATTCCAATTGGCATGTGAGTGGTCTATGCAGTTATTAGCTTAAATGAGGGCACAAGTGCCGATGTTAGGGTTCAAATCC
Source organism: Nicotiana knightiana (assembly GCA_005239525.1). Classification (NCBI taxonomy): domain Eukaryota; kingdom Viridiplantae; phylum Streptophyta; class Magnoliopsida; order Solanales; family Solanaceae; genus Nicotiana; species Nicotiana knightiana. The sequence goes on from ML390667.1 coordinate 23,301, forward strand.
AACCCGTGAGTTGTGATTTGTCTGAGATTCGGTACCTCGTGGAGATGACTAAGAACTTGATGTGAAGGTAGTTGAAACTGCTGAGTTATTACTTGTATTTGTTGTATGGTTGTATTCAGATTTAAGTTGTGTTCCATTTACGCTTCGCGTGATTTTTTTACGGCTTTTCCGCTGATACATGTTATTACTTTCCTTATTGAATTTTTACTAGGTTGTTAGCCATATTGCGTAGTCTTTATGTAGATTCATATTCTGTCGCCCAATACTTTACTTGTTCAGTTATTAGACCGGTGGGTGTCTGGACTATTTCTCGTCACTACTTCATTGAGGTTAGGCTTGATACTTACTGGGCACTGTTGTGGTGTGCTCATGCTACACTTATGCACATTTTTTTTGTGCAGATCCGAGGTTTTTGCGTAGCCGGTCGATCGATAGCTAGCAGCGCGGTTGCTGTTGTGGAGACTCAAGGTAAAACCACTACAGCATTTGCGGGTTTCGGAGTCACCGTCATATTTTGTTCTTACACTATTTTTTTACTAATTTCTAAACAATTGTATCTAGAAGTTGTATCAAACTCTATAGAGCTTATGACTTGTACTACCGGTTTTGGAAAATTATAAAATTATGTAAAGATTTCCATATCAAAACTATTAGATTTTCTTTAATTGTTGTTGTTATTCATAAAAGGTTAGGCTTACCTAGTCCCTAAGACTATATGCAATCACGATACCCAATGGAGGGAAAATTGGATCGTGACAAGTTGGTATCAGAGCTCTAAGTTTATAGGTGCTACGAGTCATAGTCTTGCGGATCAATACGGAGACATTTGTACTTATCTTCAAGAGGCTACAAAACTATTAGGACAATTTAACTTCCTTCATTCCTATCGTGTGAGTTCATTGATCTTGAAGTCTGAAATTTATCATTCCGTTCTCTCACATATGGTGAGGACACGAGCTGCGGTTCCTGATGACGTTACCCCTGGGGAAGATGTCGCTAGGGGCAGGGGCAGAGGTCGACGACGATCACGTGTCGTAGCTAGGGCACCTACTAGAGCAGCAGTTGAGGAGCCGTCAGTAGTTCCAGTTAAGGGGTAGGTACCGGAGGCACCTGCTATTACTACCGGGCTTCAGGAGACTTTAGTGCAGTTCCTGAGCATGTTTGGTACATTGGCTCAGGCGGGGTTGATTCCGTTTGCACCAGATACTTCACAGACTGGGGGAGGAGCTCAGACTCCCGCCGCCCACACTTCTGAGCAGCGAGTTCATGTTGGTCAGGTTGCAGGTGTCGTGGCAGCACAACCTGTAGTTCCAGTTCAACCCGTGGTTAGGGCAGCAGCATATGATGAAGAACAACTTAGACTTGAGAGGTACAAGAAGTACCACCCTCCTACCTTCAGTGGATTGCCGACAGATGATGCCCAGGGTTTATTGGAGGAGTGTCACTGCATTCTTCGTACTATGGGTATTGTGGAGGGGTTGCTTTTGTCATGTTTCAGCTCAGGGGAGCGGCTTATCAGTGGTGGTGGGCATATGAGTTAGGTAGCGGGGACGAGTCAGCTTCACTTACATGGGGCCAGTTTTCAGAGATGTTCTTGAGGGAGTTTGCACCTCAGCCCCTCCGAGATGCATGGCGCTCGGAGTTTGACCAGCTGCGCTAGGGCACTATGTCAGTATCAGAGTATGTCGTCATGTTCAGTGATTTGTCCAGACAAGCACCTACCTTGGTCGCCACAGTTAGAGAGTGTGTTCGTAGATTCATTGAGGGGCTCAGACGTGATATTCGGTTCAGCATGGCTCGGGAGTTAGAGTCAGATGTTTCAATTCAGCAGGTGGTAGGGATTGGGCATGTGGGATCGTGAGAGAGATGACAGATGGGACTACGAGAAAGATGGCAGGCGGGGCTATGAGAGAGAGGACATGCGAGGCCAGGAGAGAGAGGACAGAGAGTCTAGGAGGCCACGTAGGCCGGAGAGATCTATTGGTCCTTATTTTGGTGGCAGGGTACGACATGGTAGAGATTTTGTGGGTTAGCCAGTTCAATTTGCACTTCCGAATTTGCACAATGTTTCAGGTGCTCGTGGGTCTCAAAGTACTCGTATTGCACAATTTACATAGCCACGTCAGCAGAGAGGTTGCCTTGAGTGTGGAGATATCAGCCACATGGTGAGAGACTATCCCAGACTCCGGGAAGAAATGTCACAACGGGGTAATCAGGAGAGTAGGGGCGTCCAAGAGGGGGAGGCCCGGCCCGTTTATGTGTTTCATATAGTAGGATGGATGTCGTTGTGCCAGATATTATCATACATGTATGTTTTCATCTGTTATGTAAGGGAACCATTTGTATTTCGTTATGGTTCTTTTTCTCGGGACGAGTTCCCTTATTTGTTGTTTCATTTATGGGTGAGTTTCATGATGTGCACTCTATTTACGTGTTTGTCCTGTTGGGAGGTTATATGACTGATAGCCCATGTCTATTGTTGTCTTATCCATCATTGAGAATGGCGAGATTAGGATTGAGTTCTTGTTGTTCATCAGGGTAGGTCTTGTGTGACTTCCTGAGTATTCTTGGTTTCGATACTCTACCAGGGTGAGAGTTCATCTAGTGTTGTGATTTTTTTGGCAGAGCTGAGTAGTGGGAGATTTCAATTGGTATGATATATATTCGATCTGTGATTTAGAGTTGAGGTCGAGACCCTTGTGATTTCATGAGATTTTATGTGTTCGAACCGAGTTGTGTACCGCGATAGAAGTTATATCAGGATGGGGCCCTTGTGATTTGTTCATATACTTTAACTCTTTCCTTGTTATATTGCTTTGTGGTTTAGTACTGGTAGAGAGTTGTTCTTGTCAAGCTTGTTTGATAGTTTCCTTATGTGTTTCTCCTTTCATATTCAGTCGTTTTCGTTCTGTGCTTCTTGAGTTTTAGCTTGCGGGGTGTGTGCCCGGTGGTGTTATTTGTGGCTTGATGATTCGGGTGTCTAATTATGAGGTCTTTGTGCTTCTTGCATCATTGTCAGTGTTATGGAGGTTTGAAACAGATTCTATCAGACATGAGGCTAGTTGACAATGCTGGGATGATTTCGGCAGCTATTGTGATCAGAAGTGTTGTTATGGACCTACGTGTGGTGTGTTATATTGTTTGATCGTACCTTGTGGGTGTAGGCATGAGTTTATGCAGCTGGTTAAGGCTGATGCCAATTATGGATTTAGAATTGGGTCTTTTGGAAATGAGTAGAAGATGAGAAATTGAGGTATGAGGCTTATCGGTGGTGTTTGGAAGGCTAAACTGCAGTTGAGATGGTGTCATCAGGCTTATGTAGATTAGGGTGATGCGGGATCACCCGCGGGTCTATGTTGGAAGTGTGCATCCAGTGATTCGGAGACTTCGAGGAGATTCTTGGCACGTTCGAGGACGAACGTTTATTTTAAGAGAGGGAGAATGTAACGACCCGACAGGTCATTTTGGAAATTCAAGTTCTGTTCAGTAGTGTAAGGTCTTGAACAACTTCATATAATGTATGTCGACTTGCATCCATGGTTGAGTTTAGTTACCGTATGATTCGGAGTCGAATTGGAAGGAAGGTTTTATTTTTGGAAGCTTAAGCGGTGTGAATTTGACCGGAATTTGACTTTGGTGTTAACGACTTTGGAATAAGTTTTGGATTATGTCAGCAGCTTCTATGGTGATTTTGGACTTAGGCTTGCATCCGGATATGGATTTGGAGGTCCGTAGGGTAATTTGAGGAATTTGGCGAAAGTTAGAAATTTGAAGGTTTTTGAGAAGTTTGACCGAAAGTGGACTTTTTTATATATGGGTCGGATTCCGATTCCGAAAGTTGGAGTAGGTCCGTAATGTCGAATGCGACTTATGTGCAAAATTTGAGGTCAATCGGACATGATTTGATAGGTTTCGACATTGAATGTAGAAGTTTGAAGTTCTAAAGTTCATTAAGCTTGAATTGGGTGTGATTCATGATTTCAGTGTGGTTAGAGGTGATTTGAGGCCTCGAGCAGGTCCGTGTTATGTTATGGGACTGGTTTGTGTGATTGGACAGGGCGGCGGGGGCCTCGGGTGTGTTTCAGGGTGATTTCGGATCATTTCGGTTTGTTTTGCAATAGCTGATGCTGGTGTTGTTCTTCGTGTTCGCGAAGAAGTATTTGGCTTCAGGGACTTTGTTCTTCGCGTTCGCGAAGAGATCCTCGCGTTTGCGATGAAGAAAATCTCTCTTACGCAGGTCTGATTTTGGAAGCTCATATCTCACAATATATGAGGAATCTAAAGATGATCCAAAAACAAAAGTTGTAGCCCATTCTGTCTAGTTTTCAGAAAAGCAAACCAATTAGTAATTGGATTTGTGTAGAAAAAGTTATGTTTGGTACACTCTAGACTATTCGAGAATATGAAGAAGAAATTTGTGTTGCACAGGGTTGACTTTGGAAGGTTATATCTCAAAATTTATAAAAAATTGGAATATACAAAAAAATAAAAGTTGTATGTTGGTGTCTAGTTTTCAAAATATTAAACCATTTATCATTTAGAATTTTGTACTAAAAGTTATGTCCATTATACTAGAGGTTGTCTGAGAAGAGTTTGGAAATGGCTTTTGAGAGTTTTTGTTCATCGCGAACGCGATGGGTGGGCCGCGAACGCGAAGAAGGAACACCTGGGCAGAATTTAAAGTTCAAAAACAAGGGTTTTGAGTTTATATAACAAAATTTAATTGGGAGCTCGGTAGAAGGCGATATTTGGAGAGATTCTTGCGTGGGTGTTTGGAGTAAGTGATTCTTACCTAGTTTTGGTTAATTCTCATGATTATGTCTTTAATTTCAACATGAAATTAGTAATTTGGAGTGGAAAATTGGGGAAGATTTGAGAAAATTCTTAGTTCCATTTTTGGGGTTTTGATCGAGATTTTGGTATCGGAATTGAGTAAATTTGGTATGGTTAGACTCGTGAGTGAACGGGTGTTCGTAATTTGTGATTTTTACCCGATTCCGAGATGTGGGCCCGGGGAGGCTTTTTGGGCGTTTTCCTTATTTTCTTCCTTAGCTTCAAATTCATTAGCTAAAGTAGTTACTTGTAGTTATATTTATGTTATGTAATTGATTTGATTAGATTTGGACCATTCGGAGTTGGATTCTCGTGGAAAGAGAGTGGTTTCAGATTGATTTGAGCTTTGTTCGAGGTTAGTATCTTGCCTAACCTTGTGTGGGGGAACTACCCTTTAGGATTGAGTCTTCTATGTTAATTGTAGTCCGTGTACGTGAGGTGACGAGTGCATGCTCGGACTCATTTGTGGAAGTTTGACCTTTTAGGGTTCGCAGGTCCTTATATTCACTATGGATGAAGTTATTCTTGTTATGATTGAGTTCCTAATTACTAGTTTCATCTCTACCTGCTTAAATTAGAAGTTACTTGCTTTTGAATTCACTCTATTACCTGTTTGACTCCTAATTGACTTAACTAAATATCTTATCTCTTTTACTGGCATGCTATGTCTTCATAGTTGCTTATCTCTATTTTCAATTATCATCATCCCATCCTATAATTGTTTGGTCCTACTGGAGGTTATGGTTATTTTCCCACTGCTTGTCCATAAGTGAAATTGTTGAATATCCTCGTAACTGCCCAACCTTAAAAGAAGTTTAGATATCCTATACCTTAGTTGACTTGAACTTACATAGAGTTATCGGATTCGTTACAATTGGGTACGACTATTACATGCTATTTTCCTCCCTGTTGAGTTGTTCTTACTATGTCTAGTTTTTATTTATTGTGCTTATTTCTTGTGAACTAGTCTCTCCTTTTCTTATGATCGAAGGTTCTTGAGTTGATGTATTTATGGTACCTGGTATTAATGTTATTGTTGTTGTTGTACTTGTTGTGGTGATGCACGAGGTTTCAGCCGTGCGGTTGTTGATATGGGGATTTGCACGAGGTTTCTACCGTGTCATGGTTACTATTAATATTGCACATGCGGCGTGATAAGGCAGGATATGTGTATGCGGGTTGCGCATGTGGCGAGACAAGGTGGGAACATGATTATGCGCGTGTGGTGAGATAAGGCGGGCATTTACTTTACTACTGCACACATGGCGAGACAAGGCGGGTTGTGTCAGGGATTGTTTGTGATACTTGTGTTGGCCTGGGGGCATTCATTGTTGTTGATATTGTGTAATGGAACAGTCACTGTCTGAGCTTATTCTTGTGGAAACTGTGAGATAATTTTTGTACCTGTTACCCCTTTCCTTTCTTTATGCTTACTGGTCGTTGAATTATGTTAGGACACTTGCACGAGCATACACGTAGTTAAGCATTATTGTTGGATTAAGGGTTTTCTTGTTATTGTTGAGTGTAGATACCCTTGTTGTACTTGCTTTATATGTGGGAATGATTCCAATTGGCACGTGAGTCATTCGTGCAGTTATTAGCTGAAATGAGGGCACAAGATGCCAATGTTAGTGTTCGGATAATTGGACCCGTGAGTTGTGATTTGTACGAGATTCGGTACCTCGTGGAGATGACTAAGAACTTGATGTGAAGGTAGTTGAAATTGTTAAGTTATTACTTGTCTTTGTTGTATGGTTGTATTCGGATTTAGGTTGTGTTCTATTTATGCTTCGTGTGATTTTTTACGGCTTTTCCGTTGATACATGTTATTCCTTTCCTTAGTGAATTTTTACTATGTTGTTAGCCATATTACGTAGTCTTTATGTAGATGTCATATTCTGTCGCCCTATACTTTACTTGTTCATTTATTAGACAGGTGGGTGTCTGGACTAGTTCTCGTCACTACTTCACCGAGGTTAGTCTTGATACTTACTGGGCACTGTTGTGGTGTGCTCATACTACACTTCTGCATATTTTTTTGTGCAGATCCCGGGTTTTTGCATAGCTGGTCGATCGATAGCTAGCAGCGCGGTTGCTGTTGTGAAGACTCAAGGTAAAACCGCTACAACGTTTGCGGGTTTCGGAGTCACCGTCATATTTTGTTCTTACATTATTTTTTTACTTATTTCTAAACAGTTATATCTTGAAGTTGTAGCAAACTCTGTAGAGCTTATGACTTGTACTACCGGTTTTAGAAAATTGCAAAATTATGTAAAGGTTTCCATATCGAAACTATTAGATTTTCTTTAATTGTTATTGTTATTCATATAAGATTTGGCTTACCTAGTCCCTAAGACTAGGTGTCATCACGATACCCAGCGGAGGAAAAATTGGGTCGTGATAGTGTATGACCAATTTTTCAATTGATCAAAAATCACAAACAAACAAAAAAGCGATTTTAGTTTTTGCAATACCAAATTTGAATTTCAACTTACCAGAGATTTGAATCTTGTTTGAGAAAAAAGAGAGAAGTTTAATAGTTTGTCTCGGCCTTTCTATTGTTGGAAAGCTTGAGTTTGGGGCGGGAGGAGCAGGTCTTCTTTGTCTTCATGTCACTGCTTCCGTTCAAATCAGATTCAAGCATCACTAATTAATGATATGATGCTAGTCTCCATTCCTATCGGGTCAACAGTTTTCCGGTAAGGTGTTTGCGATTATCTAGGAGCATGAAGGGGAAGTGGGTTAAGGGAATATGGATAGTGAAGAAAGATTAAAGTGAAATTGGAAAGAAAATAAAAAAGAAAAGAAAGATAGTAAATAAAAAAAGAAGAAAGATAAATAGAAAGGAAAAATAAAAATAAATAAAAGTTAAATGATTTTACACATGAGAATTAAAGATTGGCGTGTTATTTACACTTCCTTTTTGAAATTTGGATTGGCTTTAAAAGGTATTATTTATTACACTTCAAACATAGCCTGATAGTAAAAATAAAGAGTGCATTTGGCAAAATCGTTCAACATTAGGGAGTAATTATGTATTTTTCCTTAACAAGATCTCCTTACAGTTTTGATCTTTGAGTTTTGAAATCAAAATATATATTTAAACATGATGGAATACAAATATCAAACAGCGGGAGCAAATAGCCAGTAAGACTTACATATAATACAAATAACAAATAATTACATATTTTAGTCAAACAGACTTGAAGCGTGATAGTAACCATGAAGTTAGCCTTCACGTTCCAGCGATCTTCACATTTATTTTGCAGCTAATCAACAGAATAATCATCGGATAACGAACACCACAAGTTCCACGATCTTTTGCAGTATTATCCGAATAATATCCAAAATCTACTAAATTTGTGTGAGCGAATTATTCTAAGGAAAATACGTGAAAACGTGTGGTTCAACTATGGAACACGACCTTTTATATAGCCATATGTTTTGACGTTTAAAATCTTTTCTAAACCTGATAGGTCTTTCTTTTCAACAAGAAACTAAATTTCATCTAATTATTAATTATTCGATGCATGAGGGACCATATAATTAATTAACGGGGTTTCATATTATGGTATTATTTTAAAATATTAAAATTAATTCTACCATAATAAATTATGAATTCTTTCACTAAAAATTCATAATTGCACGTGCTCCTCAACTCAAAATTAAAATTCTTCTACTAAACCTTATTTAACCTCCCCCCCCCCCCCCCCCCCC
>ML390667.1:32344-54334 GCA_005239525.1 Nicotiana knightiana
CATTCCCCCCCCCGCCCTCTTCATGTTAAGATTCAGATACTATCAATTAAATTAAATTACTGATAATTTAATTTATTGATTATTACCTTTAGACATTCACTTAATTTATTTCACATGACGGATATAAAATCCATGTACGTGGTTTACACATGAAAATTAAAAACTTCTAAGCTTTCTGATCACGCCCAACTCCAGTCCTATAAAGGATAAGCGATCGCTGCAAATATAATATGGTCTAAAAGTCCAGAGTCGAATCTCACAGAGAACTAAGGTTTAGCTACAACTGTTCACTATCACCAAGAACACAAATTCGAATGATCTCTAAGTTATAAATGTAAAAATTCTTATGTATAACTAATTAACTAACACGTTGAAATAGAAAATTAACAACTAAAGATACTAAAAGTTGGAGATAAGATTAAAGAGGTCTAGAGTTATGATTTTTCCAATTGTCGGAATCCTTCCCGCTACGTCTCCTATAATTTCGCCTAATTATTCTCTACTGATCGTGAGCACTTCAGTTGTCGTAATTCTCTCCAGAGCAACTACAATAATTTACTAGACATATTCTCCTAAATTACGCTAGCTGACACAATCTTATCGCTCACTATGACCACGTCAAGGCTTTGTTATTCCTAAACCCACCTTTAAACCCGCCGTATTGATTCCACGTATACGTTAGGAATGACGTTGTTTCACAACTACCTAAATATGTATCATTTCCCAAGTAATACATAATAAACTGGCACAACCAATTGATGGTCATTCAATCAACAAAAATAAGCACGCAGTTGAACAAATAAAGAAATTTAAAAGCTAAATTATATTCAAGCTTAATAAGAATTCATCCTCCAAAAGGTTCCATGAAAACCCTAGATAAAAAATTAGCTATTTATAATAGTATGCAAAACTACAATACTAGAATTCATAACCAATAAAGAAAATAGAAGAAGAAAGAGGGAAAAACGTGGAGTTGAATCCTTCTGCTTGCTCCAAGTGTGTTCTTGCCTCCAAAGGTGTTGTGTAACCCTAAAGTAGTATCTCCCCCTCCAAAGTTATGTTTTAGGATGTATTTATATGACCTAGGTAAGGTAGAGGTCCGTCTAAGGCAATCCAAAATCGGATAAGAGAGCTGGAGGGTGTGTCTGCCTTCACGCAGCGTGCAATCATAGACGCGGACTTAGCTTTTGCAATTTGTCAGTTCGCGAAGAGATTTGTGCCTTCGCTTTGCTTTGCTATTTTGTGCCTTCATTTTTCTCCTTTTTCGCGTCCATTTTCGTGCCACACACGAGATTGGACGAGCTCCCGATTCTTTCCATCCATTCCTTTTTGTGTCAAATTGTCATATTATAATCATTTATCATCCAAACTCTTACTTACACATAAGAAACACATAATTAGCATATTTCACTTCAAAAACCACATAAACTCCCGCAACTCATACAAGAATTAATATGCAAATGTACACAAAAATATGCACTTTTCATCATTTATCACTTTCATTAAGGTATACCATCCATCTCTAGACCGAGACGTGAATTTCATTAACTAATTATTATTTTGTCAATGTATATTGTTATCATCCAACTTATCAGGCATATTGACCTTAATCTCAACCTTTTAATAAATTAAAATAATAAACCACAAACACAACTAATAATAATTATATCAAGATTAAGATAAACACATTTAATAGACTAGAGAATTTATTTTAAATGACAATTATGGGGGACATTGAAGAATGTGTAACGGCAGGCTATGAATGCCAAAATTCTCTATAACAGACTATGAATTTAATACTGCAAAATACTCTTCATTGAATGATATCGGGTGGCAGGCATTCGTTTGTCTTCACTAGTAATATTCTCTTCGGAGGCTTCACGGTGCCAACCAAAATTGCTGCTCCCGGTCTTAATTTTCACCTCTCTCGCTTTCCACCTGTATTCGACTCCACATATACCTCTATTACACGGGTATTTAATATGAACTGATTTTACCCTATATAAGCATATACCCCACTAAAAATTTACTCACATTTTGTTATTGAAAAAGAATGATGGATTTGGTAAATACATTACACCTATTAACTTATATTTTTGAAAATCCAGTCTTACCTAATATCACTCCACAGGAACAAAGGAGAAAAAAGAAAATGTGTGTGTTTTGAAAGTCCAAGGAATCTATAACACAGCTAACAAAGCATCATAGTCACATGCAATGTTCAATAAATTATCTAATCGTTTATTCTTAATCCACGTTTTCTCTTATGGTTGGTCGGAACTTCATGCGCGTCCAGCGATAATCTATTTTCGGATTCTTGAAGGTTAATTCTTCAGGACAAAAGTCTCTCTTTTGGTTTACACTCAAGTCCCATATAAACATAGTTTTGAACATACGAGGGATTGTTACACAAATAACCGGTAACAATCAATGTTTATTTTTTATAGTTAGTATACATAAATTATATATTAATTTTACATAATTAAACATAAATTATATATAAATTATATATTCGTCGAATATTTTTAATTTAACATATTAGGTGAACGACTATTTGAATTAATTTGACTTGCAACTTTTGTGAATCTGATATAATTTTTACAATTATTCTATATTATAATGGAATGAAAAGAAGGTCAAAGGACCTCTAGCGTTTTGGCTATGCAAACCAGCAATTTAAGAGTATCGTCAATTAAATAGTGTTCCATCTGGTTCACTTTAATTGATTTTTTTGACTATTTTCACATATTAAGGAACCGGCTTTTAGCATTAATTAATGATGAAATTGATCAAATTAATCTTAATTTGTTAATTAAAAATACAACAAATACCCATAGGCTCTTTACTTCAAGGGCAACTTTAAAAAAAAAATTAATTCTTTTTTAATATTTAAAAAAAATTAAATATTATGGATTATAAAAGAGAGTAAAAAAATAAATTAAAGTGGAATAGAAAAAATACCGTATATATCAGCAAAAGATGTGTTGGGACAATTGAGATCTTCCTAATCTCAACAAAGAAATTCGAATTTAGGCCTTGAAAATAAAAATCTCTTCAAAAAAAGGTACGTTGAATCTTAATGGGCCTACTCGGTGCAAATTAGTTGTAAATATTTCACGGGGTATCCTATTTGGTCGGCCCCATTAAATATATATCATATTTTTAAAATTATTTAACATATACCCTAATTTTGACAAATTCAGGCGCCTCCTTTTTCCTGTTACTGTGCAAAACTTCAGCTTATTTAGTGCTGAAGTTTTTACAAATGAACTAAATAACTTCAGCATCTTCTGCTGAAGCTTTTTGAAAAAGCTTTATGATAAAACTAATGAATCCAGGACAAAACTTCAGCTTATTTAGTGCTGAAGTTTTTACAAATGAACTAAATAACTTCAGCATCTTCTGCTGAAGCTTTTTGAAAAAGCTTTATGATAAAACTAATGAATCCAGGACAAAACTTCAGCTTATTTAGTGCTGAAGTTTTTACAAATGAACTAAATAACTTCAGCATCTTCTGCTGAAGCTTTTTGAAAAAGCTTTATGATAAAACTAATGAATCCAGGACAAAACTTCAGCTTTTTTAGTGTTGAAGTTTTTACAAGCGAACTAAATAACTTCAGCATCTGCTGAAGTTTTTGAAAAAGCTTTTATGACAAAACTAATGAATCCAGGACAAAACTTCAGCTTATTTAGTGCTGAAGTTTTTATAAATGAACTAAATAACTTCAGCATCTTCTGCTGAAGTTTTTGAAAAAGCTTTATGACAAAACTATTGAATCCAGGATAAAACTTCAGCTAAAACATGCTGAAGTTCAACAAATAGAGAACAAAAATCCAGCTAGTACAATGCTTAAGTTCAACCATCTACTAGAATGCTGAAGTTTGCGTGATTGCTTTTGCTACTTCAGGCTCGTATGCCTGAAGTTTAGGCGAAAGTGGGTACGCTTGCAATTTTTTTTGCAAAGCGGGTATTTAAAACGTGACTCAAAAAGCGGGTATAGATGCAAATGCCCCAAATTAGTCGTAGAAATTGCACATGGCGTCCTATTTGGTCGTCCCCATTTAACCTATTCCCATAATTTTAAAATTATTTACATATACCCTAATTTTTACAACTTTAGGCGCCTCCTTCTTCCTGCTACCTATGCGCTTTCTTCCTCCTTTCTTTTCTACTATTTATTCTACTCTTCAGTTTTTGTAATTTGTAGTGTCTTGTTTCTCCAGTGAATTCTGTTAATGAGGTGTTTAATTAGTTTGTCAGCAAATAGAGAACAAAACTTCAGCTAGTAGAATGCTTAAGTTCAGCAATTAAAAATAAAAACTTCAGCCAACACTAAGTTTACGCGAAAAAATTTAGTTAAAACATGTTGAAGTTCAGCAAATAGAGAACAAAACTTCAGCTAGTACGACTGTAGGACAAAAAGAAGTTTTTACAAATGAACTAAATAACTTCAGCATCTTCTGCTGAAATTTTTGAAAAAGCTTTATGATAAAACTAATGAATCCAGGACAAAACTTGAGCTTATTTAGTGATGTAGTTCTTACAAATGAACTAAATAACTTTAGCATCTTCTGCTGAAGTTTTTGAAAAAGATTTACGACAAAACTATTGAATCTAGGACAAAAATTCAGCTAAAACATGTTAAGTACAGCAAATAGAGAACAAAATTTCAGCTAGTAGAATGCTTAAGTTCAGCAATTACAAACAACTTCAGGTCTGTCTACTAGAATGGTGAAGTTTGCGTGATTGTCTTTGTTGCTTCAGGCCCGTATGCCTGAAGTTTACGCGAAAAGTGGGTGCACTTGCAATTTTTTTACAAAACGAGTATACGTTAAAACCTGACCGAAAAAGCGAGTATAGATGCAAATCTCCCCAATTAATCGATGAAGATGCTTTAGCAACAAAAAAGAAAAAGAAAAAACAATAAATAATTATTATTCTAATCAAAATATAGAAGTAAGATGGTCAAAATTGGACATCAGCTGTCCCTTTAATTTCAACATATTAATTTTTTTTTAAATAAACTTTCAAAGTTTTGCTGTTGCATTAATGGAAAGGATTCAACATTTTCAAAATTTTAAGCCTACAAAGTCAGCAGATTTATTAAATTTTAATCGGTGGAAATGTGGAATAAGCTGAGTATCAGATAGTTGTATGCCATTACAATGAAAGCAGATAAATTGTGATAAAACTCAATTACTGAAGTTTTAGGTAAAGATAAAACAAAAAATTCCAAATACGACAATTGACAAGTAGACAAGTTGTAGAATTTAGGAATGACCCACATAAGTCTTTGTCACATCCTATTATTATACGCTTAATATATAAATTTCTAGTTTAACCTAAGATTTACATTGATTTAAATAGTACTACAAATTAAACAATTCTTGTATAATATTTCTCTTATTTATTCTATATAACACAATATACGAATTTCATTAAGTCATTTCACGTTCAACTTTCGGTTTCATTTAATGTACATTTTTTATTAAATTAAAATAATTTGCTATATTTACGTTAATCATGGAGTAATAATTTTCCTGAAAATTATTTCTTTTCTGTCCTAGAAGTTTAGTCCATGTTTGACTTATGTAGGAGTAATTCTTAATCCATTTTGAATTATCAAAAAACTATAAGCACTATGGGATGTTTGGTATAACGAAAAATATTTTTCAAGAAAATATTTTCTTGGAAAACAAGCAGTAATCTTATTCATTTTTCGTGTTTGGTTCGCAAATTAAGAAAAATAACCTCTCAAGAGTATTTATAAATAATTTAGATACAATAAACTTTTTTTTTTGGTTGAAATAAGATTTTATTGATTAAAAACTACAAAGTCCTATTACATGAAGTTTCTACAGCCATCCCATTGGGATCGAAACTGTAAATACTATTAAACAAACTAATATTTTCCAAAGCAGTAGCATTGCCAATACTAGCTAGAGTTTTACAACATTCCTCCGAGATCATTCTGCCATATTCTTTTCCATTAGCATCATCCTTCATCGCAACCTCTACACAAGGAGGAGAAGCAAGAAGGATGGTTGTTTTATTCTTGTTTTGAAGCTTCAAACTATCCTTAGCCAAAAGATGTGCCACTCCATTTGCTTCACGGAAAAGGTGTTTGATTTGCGGGTACCCCAATTGAGCGATTAACCACCTGCATGAATCAATTATGTGTTAATAAGTATGGTGGTTAGTTTGTAAAAGGTTTATTACCTCAGTTGAGTCAGTTTCCACTTCAATTGGATGTAACTTGTGTTGAAGAGCCAGTCAGAGACCTTCTTCCAGGGCAAGGAGTTCACCTTGAGTGTTGCTGATAAGAGTAATATTTTTCTGGTAGACAATTATCTATTTCCCTTGACTATCTCGGATTATGCCTCCCAAGCCACCTTTTTTATTGTTTGTAAAAGCACTGTCACAATTAATTTTATAGGTGTTCTTTGGGGGAGGTTCCCACACTATTTTTTATTTCCTTAGTGTTGAGATTTGGGATAGAGACTCCTGTAAGGAACTTAAATTCAGTTGCTCTCGTTATAGTCATTTGCACTGGAATGTCCTCTGATTTATTATTGATATTATTAGAATTTCGATTAATCCAAATGTGCCAAACTGCAAAGGGAAAGATATCCTTCCAATCAAGACAAGAATGAATTCCATTGGGGTTCATAAGTCTGATGGTGTCTAGCCAGTGACTTTCCTTAGATAAAATGGGATCAATACCTAAATGACACCAATATTTTTTGACTATGGGGCAGGTCAGGAAAATATGAGTAGTAGTTTCTTTTTATTTTCTACAAATAGCGCATGTATCGTCAATGTTCATGCCTATATGATGAAGGTAGCTTCTAGTGGAAATTTTATTGTGGTAACAAAGCCACAGTAGGAAGCTGAATTTTTTGGGGTCCTTAATTTTCAAATCCACCTAAAGTCTGCCTTAGAGTCGTTGATAGGGTTTAGGAGGCTTAAAGCAGTTTTTTGGCTAAACAATCCATTACTAGATAGGGACCAGAATTGAGTATCTTGGTGATGTAATTCTTTTGTGGTGAGAGTGTCTTTTATGCCATCTACTATTGATATAGGGAGGGTAAAAGAGATATTATCTAGCTTCCAATTATTATCGTCTAAGATCTCCTTTATTGTTAAGACCTCTTCATTTTTACTTAAGGGACCTTGAATATTTTTCCCTAATAGGTTGAAGGTTTGAACACCATTTATCGTACCAAAAGTTAATGCGCTCACCCTTTTCTATATTCCAAGCTATCCCTTTATATAATAATTCTCAACCTCTCTGAATGTTATTCCAAATGAAGGAACAATTCTTAGGATTTGGTTTATGAGCATATTGGCTAATCAAGATTTGGGCTCAGAGGGAGGTGGTGTTGTTATAAAGTCGCCAAGTGAGGTTTGCTAACATGACTTTGTGCCTATGGCCATCTTTAACTAGCCCCAGTCCCCCCTCTGACTTAGAGTGGGTAATGATATCCCAATTGATTAAGTGAAGTCCTTTTTTATCTTGAGTATTCCCCCATAAAAAATTTCTTTGAAGACAATCAATATTGTTGAGAGTTTTTTTTTGGGAGCATAATATGTTGCATTGTGTGATTTGAGATCATGTTAAGGGTTGACTGTATTAAGGAGGCCCTACCAGCTAAATTGAGACAATTAACTTTTCAGTTTGACAATTTTGATCTCATATTGTCTAAGATGTATAGGAAATCATTAGGTTTAGGGTTAAGAATTGGGAATCCTAAGTATTTCCCAAAGTTGTATCTTATAGGAATGTTCAATATTCGAGCATTGTGTTTTTAAGTTGTTGAAGGACAGTTCTTAGATAAAATAATTTTAGACTTAGTTTCATTAATCTTTTGCCCAGAAAGTTTACTAAAAAGGTATAAGGTATTAGCAATAAACATGAAACCATAAGCTTTCGAACCAATAACCTTTCGAACCCACAAAGTTCATAAACCTCCGAACCGCTAAACTTTCGAAACCGCGAAATTTCGAACCCGTAAATTTTATAATTTCTAAACACGTAAACTTCCAAACACATAAACCTCTGGACTCATAACTTTGGAACTTGTAAAATTTCAAACCTGTAAACCAAAAGATGAAAAAATTAAAACTGAAAATATATAAAATAAAATAAAAATGCCCGGGAGAGGGGGGGAGGGGGGAAGGGGTGGTGGTGCAGAAAAAAGAAAAAACAGAAATTTTAAAATTACGAAAAAAAGTAATTTTTTTTTGTGCTAGGGTTTGGACGGAGGGGTGGTAGAGTTTGATGGGGTAGGGGGTGGGATGGGGTGAGTGGTGCAGAAAAATGAAAAAATAGAAATTTGAAATTACAAAAAAAAAGGAATTTTTTTTGCGGGGGAGGAGGGTTAGTAGGGTGGGTGGTGACGAAAAAAAACTGAAATTTGAAAAGAAAAAAAAAACCTTTTTGGTGAGAGGAGGTGAGGTGAGTTGGTGAGGATGAGGAATAGGTTGGGGAAGGTCGAGAAGGAGTTTTGAAAAATATTTTCCAGAAAAATATTTTCCTCCAATTGGAGAAAAATGAGTTGATAAGAAAAATATTTTCCAAAAACCAATCAAATATGGAAAATTGAAAAATATTTTTCGTAAAATATTTTTCTTCGTACCAAACACACCTTATACCTACAACCCTTTTCTAATTTTAGTTCGCTCATCACTATAAAAGTTATAACTATAATAAAATATTAGACCATTAAGTTCAATTTAGATTACCTAAGGTAGGTTGATGGAATTTATAAACATACTTCTTCACTTCTTAATACACTTCTTTTCTGCTATTTCAAATTAATCAAAAACCAATTTTCGGTGGCCATATCTTAAAAGCTCATTCTTCTACAAATTGATTTCTTTACGATTGATAATCATTTTAAAGAACAACAACAATAACAACAAATCTAGTGAGATTTAATAAGTGGGGTTTGGGGAGGATAAGATATACGCAACCTTACTCCTACCCAGGAAGGGTAGAGAAGTTATTTCTGACAGACCCTCACCTGGAGAAAGGATGAAAAGGAATAATGACAACAAGTAGAAAAAATAACAAAATAAAAATACGACCGAAGCCAAGAAAGCATTTAGACTCTAGGTAGTAATAACAATCTAAAAATAAATAAGATATCATATTAACACTTGCGCTCCTTCTGCTATAGCAACCAACTTCGGATTCTCCTTAAGGCACCATGTTGAGTAAAGATTTGAATAGAAACTCCATTTTGGGGCTCAATGTTGCTGGACTCTACTCCTCTCACCAGGCTGCTAGGGATGGTAGGCTATAATCTCACGTTTTAGTTGATTATTACATTCCAACTTACTGCACTTTAGTTGAGTTAGAGCTTTAATCTCTAGTATTTTACACTAATTGTGTATTTTATGCCTTGTAGGAGTGATTCCGAGCTATGTAGATGTTATAGATGAACTCAAGTAATTTGGAGCTTTGAAGTATGAGTAAAATCCCAAGTAATTAAGTTGGGATAGTGTTCGGGGATCAACAGATGATATTTTAGAACGAACGAAGAATCGAGCACGCATATTGCGCAGTGTCTAAACAAATGCACATAACTTTTCGTTCAGAACTCCGTTTGGACTCCAAAATATAATGTTAGAAAGCTAACTAAAGGGATACAACTATGTTTTATTTTCTTTCAAATTCCTAACAGAACAGGGTGGAAAATGCGCGGCAAGTGCGCGGTCGCGCACTGACCGCACATATGGGGAAGAACAGTGGGAAAAGTGCGTGGCCGCGCACTTCCTGTCGGGGAAAAATATCCTATTTCGCGTAGGAGAAAGTATATTTATTTGGGCCCGACCCTACTTGGTATATATACATGAAAAAATAATATTTTGAGGAGTTTTGACATAATTTAAACCCAAGGAAGCTAAGGAGAAGTTGGAGAAGGAAGAGCACAAGGAATCCATCATTCAATCCCAACTTAAGACAAGGGTTTGGATTGCTTTATATTTTTCTTTACTTTACACTTAATTGTGATGATGTACTACATGTCTACGGAGTAGTTCTCTTTAGGGTTTGATGGATTTGGTGTATTGATATTTGTTTGTAGATAATTAACTCTAGTGTTATGTATCGAATCATTTTGGATGTTTTAATTGTTGCATCTTTATCACTTGTTAATATAATCGAGAGAGGCATAAGTTGTGATGTTGTTGCTTTATATTTAGTTGGTTGAAGTCATTAATTCTTCTTAGTAATCGAAAGAGGCTAGTTGAATTGTTGATTAAACTATGTTAGGATGATAATCGAAAGAAGTTCTCCTAAAGATCAATCCACCACGAATTCTTGCATATCTTCACGCACTTAAAATTGGTTCATATTATGAGGTTGAGACTTAATCGAGAGAGGAATTTCTACTAAATAATTGAACTAATAACCAAGTGAATTTGAGAGACTCACTTGAACACTAGAAGTGAATGAACTAGAGTTAAATCCCAAACATTTGTTTTGCACCTATCCTATCAACCCTATCTTCTCCCAATTGATATATTTTTTTGCTTAATACTTGCTTTGATTGTCATTATCATAGTTTAGACTCTTAGTTAATTTTAGTTTTAAATCACATAAATTTCAATTGTTGATCATCTTGGATAGCAATCTATCTACAAACTACGATAATAGTTGTTTAACTCCAATCCCTGTGGATACGATATTATAATTACTATATTCGACTAGCGAGCATATTTAAGTGTGTGTTTTAAGCTCGTCAAATTTTGGCGTCGTTGTTGGGGATTGTATCACACCCAAACTTGGGGAGAGTGACCGGCACTCAACCGAGTGGACTCCGTCGAGCAAGCATGTTAGACACTCTCTACCCAACTCGCTTACGATCAAGAGAAGGCGCATTTTCATTAGTTAAACAGTAGAAGGATTTTATATATATATATATATATATATATATATATATATATATATATATATATATATATATATATATATATATANGGGAGTTTTTATCTTGCATGCATGTGTGGTGAAAGAGTGTAGGAGGATTGTGAACTAAAAATGGTAAAGAATGAGGTGTGGGATGACATAATCTTTCACAAAAGGGTCTTACGAACATAATGCACACTTAGTGTTTGATAACGTGCTCAAATGAGCTAGAATCATGATCATCTTTCTAATTTTTTTGTTCAACCTGTTATATTCCTAAAATAGATTGAAGTTGCTAAGAATTCCGAAATATAGTAGAATTTAAGGAAGATCTATTGAGGTATGTATGGTAAAAAAAAACCTCTTCTTAGAATTGAACCCCTTGGTGTTCATGAAATCAGTGTGAGTCCCAAATTGATTGTTATAGAAATTTCTATTCCGAATGTGATTGCATTGAAAAATATATGTGCAATATGTGTTCCTGTGTTTCCATGATGTCATCTTATTGATTGAGGATGTGTTAAAAATATAGGATATGTGCTGCAAATGCCTAGACTTCAAGTCAAATTGGAATAAAGATTGTTATGCCAATTGTGTGAAAAACTTCTATGTGCCTTAGATTCTAATTTGCTCACGTGCTTAATCAAAATCTTAAATGAAAGGCCTTGTTGCTATTGATATGATAATAATGTGGAATGTGAAAAAAAAACTTGAATTATGAAGTACGGCCAAGTGCCAAGTATGATGTAACAATTATGGCCACTAGTGCCGATGAACTGAAAAACGTGGAAGAAGTATAAAATGAGATTATTGATAGAAAAATGGTAATGACTCGGGGGAGACAGCCTAGCCGACCGGGCCATGATCGGACACCATGCCGCACATATGGTGGTAATTGTGCTGGAAATTGAAATTGGAATTCGAGAATGAAATTGTGATTAAGGTTGATGTCTCAAATGAGATGACCCAGTCGATCGGGTCGTGATCAGACTCCCCGTAAGAATGCGGTGGCATTATGGATGATGGTGTATCAGTATTAAAGATGTCCCAACCTAAAGTTATGGAAAATTACTTGAAAGCTTATGTGATTCTTAATTTGATGTCGTGGTGTTGTTTAAGGCTTTTATTGATTTTATGATTACTTCCTTCTTGTAGTATTGTTCATTCTAATGAGATGGTGTTTAGTTATATATACTAGTACTATTTGACAGTACTAATGTCCATTTTGCTGGGGGAGCTACATCTTTAAATGGATGTTGGTGGTTCCATAGCAGACAGTGTTGATCGCAACTAGTGGTGCATCCTCTTCCCAGCAGACTCGGTGAGCCCCACTTCATTCTTGGGTCTTGTATTATATCCTTTGATATGTTGTCACTTTTGAGGTATATCCAGCGCCTTGTCTCCGACACTATCTTTACACTTTTTTTTTGTACTTTTAGAGGCTTCGTAGATATTATGCGAGTCGTGTATGGGTGCTAGAAAGGTCAGACGGATTATGTTGTGTTTTGGACTCTTGTTCCACTAAATCGTAAAATGTATGTATTTTGAAACTTATAAATAATGTAGCGAAAATTGAAATGAATTAGTAATGTTTATATATATATATATATATATAAACATTACTAATTCATTTCAATTTTCGCTACATTATTTATAAGTTTCAAAATACATACATTTTACGATTTAGTGGAACAAGAGTCCAAAACACAACATAATCCGTCTGACCTTTCTAGCACCCATACACGACTCGCATAATATCTACGAAGCCTCTAAAAGTACAAAAAAAAAGTGTAAAGATAGTGTCGGAGACAAGGCGCTGGATATACCTCAAAAGTGACAACATATCAAAGGATATAATACAAGACCCAAGAATGAAGTGGGGCTCACCGAGTCTGCTGGGAAGAGGATGCACCACTAGTTGCGATCAACACTGTCTGCTATGGAACCACCAACATCCATTTAAAGATGTAGCTCCCCCAGCAAAATGGACATTAGTACTGTCAAATAGTACTAGTATATATAACTAAACACCATCTCATTAGAATGAACAATACTACAAGAAGGAAGTAATCATAAAATCAATAAAAGCCTTAAACAACACCACGACATCAAATTAAGAATCACATAAGCTTTCAAGTAATTTTCCATAACTTTAGGTTGGGACATCTTTAATACTGATACACCATCATCCATAATGCCACCGCATTCTTACGGGGAGTCTGATCACGACCCGATCGACTGGGTCATCTCATTTGAGACATCAACCTTAATCACAATTTCATTCTCGAATTCCAATTTCAATTTCCAGCACAATTACCACCATATGTGCGGCATGGTGTCCGATCATGGCCCGGTCGGCTAGGCTGTCTCCCCCGAGTCATTACCATTTTTCTATCAATAATCTCATTTTATACTTCTTCCACGTTTTTCAGTTCATCGGCACTAGTGGCCATAATTGTTACATCATACTTGGCACTTGGCCGTACTTCATAATTCAAGTTTTTTTTTCACATTCCACATTATTATCATATCAATAGCAACAAGGCCTTTCATTTAAGATTTTGATTAAGCACGTGAGCAAATTAGAATCTAAGGCACATAGAAGTTTTTCACACAATTGGCATAACAATCTTTATTCCAATTTGACTTGAAGTCTAGGCATTTGCAGCACATATCCTATATTTTTAACACATCCTCAATCAATAAGATGACATCATGGAAACACAGGAACACATATTGCACATATATTTTTCAATGCAATCACATTCGGAATAGAAATTTCTATAACAATCAATTTGGGACTCACACTGATTTCATGAACACCAAGGGGTTCAATTCTAAGAAGAGGTTTTTTTTTACCATACATACCTCAATAGATCTTCCTTAAATTCTACTATATTTCGGAATTCTTAGCAACTTCAATCTATTTTAGGAATATAACAGGTTGAACAAAAAAATTAGAAAGATGATCATGATTCTAGCTCATTTGAGCACGTTATCAAACACTAAGTGTGCATTATGTTCGTAAGACCCTTTTGTGAAAGATTATGTCATCCCACACCTCATTCTTTACCATTTTTAGTTCACAATCCTCCTACACTCTTTCACCACACATGCATGCAAGATAAAAACTCCCTTACCCAAGTATGATTTTGCTAATTACTCTTTTTTTCTGTAGAATTTCGAAATTAAGAGTTGGGGCATAGATTCTTACCTTTAGGGTGAAGACTTAGTGAATTTCCTTGTTAATCTTCAATGATTTGAGCAAGACTTGATGGGTAATAGATTGAAGAACACTTCCCCACTCTAATCTCTCTCTTGCTCACTCCAAATGTATTAGATTTTACAAGAAAAATGATCCAAAATGCTTATATAACGAGATTGGGTCGGGTATAAAAACCTCAAAATGAAGCCTCGGAACAGGATTTGCGGTTGCATATGCGATCGCATAATGGTTCTGCGGTCCACAAATGGGCCGCATAATGACCCTCAAAACTAGCATTTTTGTGCTTCGGTCTGTGATCGGTCTGCGGCCTGCAGACCTGTGCAGCTGTTCTGCAGTCGCACAATTCGCCGCAAAACTCCCATATGACAAATCTCAAAGTTGGATATGCGATCAACGTGCGGCCCGTGAAATTGTTTTGCGATCTCATAATATCCGCGAAATTTACCTCAAAATTGGCCAAAAAGGCTGCTTCAATCTGCAGCCATTTTGCGGCCCGTAGAGTGATTATGCGGACGCATAATTGGCCGCAGAAATGCCTAATTCTGCAAAAAAATATTTCCTTCAACTCCCAGCATATTGTTCAATCCAAAAAGTCCGAACCACTATGCCTACTTCGGCATCACGGAAACCCGATTTTTAGGAAAAAATTTACGGGGTCTTACAGATTGGCGATCAATAGTGTTTGAAATAGTTTGTAGTGATAATTCAAGAATTAAGTTTTAGTTTTTTTCTTTTATTTTTCCTTTTCTATTTTATTTTCTTTAATAGTTAAATCCGTTTCAAGATTTATTTTGTAGTTCCTAAAGAGTTGGAGAAGGTATTGTAGATATTGAATTCTAAATGTTGTGAAGATGGAGTGCAACCAGCCTAGGAAAACGGTTGAAGAGTTAGCAGCTGAATATTATCACCGGTCTGCTATGTGTTTTAAATGCGATGGAAATCAACTATGGGTTGACTGTCAAGTAGGTATGTATTCCTCCTATGGTCCGTATTTTTAACAGTCTCACTTTGTTTATAGCCCGTACAGGTATGAGGATTCATATGGGCACAATCTTGACTCTGGTTGGGATAAATACCCTTATTATATCTGGAATGGAAGCAAAGTGAGACAACCACCTCAAGGGGAGAATGGTAGTTTGGAAACACTTGTGTATAAGTTCATAAATAAGTCGGAAGAGAGATTTACACAAGATGATGAACCCATAAACAACCTAACAATGCAAGAAAGTCAAATAATAAGTACACTTTCAGAATGCTCATTGCTTTGTGATGTTGAATATATGAAGGAGATACCCTGTGAGAATGAGCCTACCCAAGAGGATGAGCATCTATAGAGAGAGCTTTTCATTGTTCAAGATGACTCTGATTCAAATGAGATGATTGAAAATAAGGACGTGGTTGAGTGTGAAGCAATGGAAGAAGAGTTCAAATCCCCATACACCTTTCCACATTTGCAACATGTAGTAGAAGAGAATGAGAAACAAATGGTCTTGGACAGACTAGAGGAATATTCACTTGACCTTTCTTCTTTGTTTTCCTTATTATAACTTTGATCATGTGGATTTTATTTTTGGTGATTTACAGGAAGGTACATGGATTGATACTGTGAAAGAATGCAGGAAAAAGTTTAGGATAATCATGAACGAGCAATTTACCGCTCAAGATGAGGACAAAAAAGAAAGGAAAGAGTGGGTCTTACATGTATCCTCAGAAGAATTGGGATTAATGATCTCCATAAAGAATCCTAAGGAGCAAAAACGAAGAATGAATTTAGAATTAGAGGTGGAGTTCATAAGTTCTAGGAAAAGAAGAAAATTTTGGGAAGTTTCCTTTATCTTATACTTTTTAATTGTGTGTCATGGTGACATGCCACAACTTAACATGTGGTATGGGGGATATATTTCTATGTTGTATATATGTTAGTTTTAGTTTTAGTTTTAGTAGTAGAGATAGAGAAAAAAATTGAAAAACCATAAAAAATTTAAAATTTTTGATTCTTCCCGACAATGGACATCAATTCAAGGGGTTTCTTGAGGGATTTAAGTCGAAAGAAAAATACCAAAAAGATTTTCTTTTGTAGTTAGTGTAATAATTTTCCCTTGGTTTTTTATACCGCGGTTCTTTTTCAAGGGTTTTGTTTGAACCAGGTGTAGTTAATTTTTATTTTTGTTAGGTGTAGGAAACCTTATGCTATGATTTAAAATGGAAGAAATATCTCTTGAATTTGATCATGCCTTGAGAATAATGAGAGTCTCAGTTTTTGACTCTTGTATGAGTGCCTTAAATCGTATGATCTTAACTTTGCTTAACTGCTTCTACTAGAGTGTCTTGATGATCCAATATTGAGTGAGTTATGTGCCATGTGCGTGTGAGGTTTGGTGTATTTTGTGCATTGATTTGATGTCTAGAACTTTCGATGTGTGTTTGTAAAGCGGAATAGTAGTTTTGTTCAGTCATGGAAGTGATATAGACATTTCTTTATTGAGCCTCCTATATAGTTTACCCGCCAAATTGTTATGAATCTTAGTTTACCCCTTTGAGCCTGTAATCCTGTTTATTTAGCAGCCACATTACAAGCCTTACCCAAGTATTTGAATTGACAATCTATTTGAACCTTGTACCTCTCGTGAGCACTTGAAATTGTTATGAACTTTGTAAAAGATGAAGTGTGGGTGGTTGGTTTGGTTTATGAGTGGAACTATTGAAACAAAGAGAAAGGTGCATTATTTTAAAAAAGTAAGATCCACTTGAATTGAAAAAGAAAAAGAAAAATTTATGTATATGATTGTGAAAAATGATCTTTGATAAGTGGTAACTCTTGATGTATTTGGGTTTAAAGAAGTTGGGAGTTAATGTATAGTGATGTAAAGGTGGAGTTATGGTTTGACATAAGTGTAGGGTTTCAACTGTTAAAGCATATGTATTAAAAAGGGCTTAGGGAGGTATAGCCACTCTTATATCTAAATGTATACTACCCGTCCCGCGGCGTACATTATAACCAATTAAAGTCATACTTGATCCTTGACTGAATGAGCTCAATTAGTAAAGTAGTATACTACGGGCAATCCTATGATGCATCTTTTGTGGTACATGAATGTTGTTTCTGAGAGTGAGTGAATTCTTTCTATCTTGAGAATCCTGATTGTTCAAAATTTCATGGTGTGTGAACTTGTTGTGTGAGGGTACTTGATTCCTGAAGGAAAGGTAATTTCTTGATTTCTATGTTAGAGTAAGTGAGTAAGTTGTAAATAATGCATGGTACTTATGAGTCAATTCTTGAGGTGAAGATGTTACACTATTGTGCTTAGTCTATTTTAAATATTCTTGGTGTGATGAGCTAGGAGAGTTGCTTAGTAAGGTTGTGTCTATATAGAATGTGGTTTGATTGCTCGAGGAAGAGCAATGGTTTAAGTATGGGGTGTTGATGGTAGAATATAATCTCACGTTTTAGTCGATTATTACATTCAAATTTACTGCACTTTAGTTGAGTTTGAGCTTTAATTGTTAGTGTTTTGCACTAATTGAGTGTTTTATGCCTTGTAGGAGTGATTCCCAATATGTATATGTTATGGAATAAAATCAATTGATTTGGAGATTTGAAGTCTGAGTAAAAGCCCAAGCCGAGATCGTGTTCGGGGATCAACGAATGATATTTTAGAACGAACGAAGAATCGAGCAGGCATACTGCACAGTGTCCAGCAAAATGCACATAATTTTTTGCTCGGAAGTTTGTTTAGACTCCACAATATATTTTTGGAAATATAATTCAAAGGTATACAACTTTAATTTTTTAATGTTTTTCAAATTCCCAACAAAACAGGGTGAAAAGTGCACAGCAAGAGCGCGGCTGCGCATTGATCGCGGTATGGGGCAGAACAGTGTGAAAGGTGCACGGCCAGGTGCGCTGCAGCGCACGTCCTGTCCGGGAAAAGTATCCTATTTCGCATAGGAGAAAGTATATTTGTTTGGGCCCGACCCTACTTGGTATATATACATGGAAAAATAGTATTTTGAGGACTTTTGACATAATTTAGACCTAAGGAGGCTAAGGAGAAGTTGGAGAAGGAAGATCACAAGTAATCCATCATTCAATCCCTACTCAAGACAAGGGTTTGGATTGTTTTATGTTTTTCTTTAATTTACACTTAATTGTGATGATGTACTTCACGTCTATGGAGTAGTTCTCTTTAGGGTTTGATGGATTTGGTGTATTGATATTTGTTTGTGGATAATTAGCTCTAGTTTTATGTATTAAATCATTTTGGATGTTTTAACTGTTGCATATTTATTCACTTGTTAATGTAATCGAGATATGCATAAATTGTGATGTTGTTGCTTTATATTTAGTTGGTTGAAGTCATTAATTCTTCTTAATAATCGAAAGAGGCTAGTTGAATTGTTGACTAAACTAAGTTAGGCGGATAATCGAAATAGATTCTCCTATCACTACGAATTCTTGCATATCTTCACGCACTTAAAATTGGTTTATATTGTGAGGTTGAGACTTCATCGAGAGAGGAGTTTCTACTGAATAATTGAACTAATAACCAAGTGAATTCGAGAGACTCACTTGAACATTAGAAGTGAATCAACTAGAGTTAAATACCAAACATTTGTCTTGCACCTATCCTATCAACCCTATCTTCTCCCAATTGATATCTTCTTTTGCTTAATACTTTCTGTGATTGTCATTAGCCAATAGTTTAAACTCTTAATTAATTTTAGTTTTAAATCACATAAATCTCAATTGTTGATCATCTTGAATAGCAATCTAGCTACAAACTACGATAATAACTATTTAACTCCAATCCATGTGGATACGATATTATAATTACTATATTCAACTAGCGAGCATATTTAAGTGCGTGATTTAAGTTCGTCAGCTAGCGAACTGAGCAAACAAAGGAAAACAGTCGATTACCTTCTAATATTCTACCATAATATTCGACCTCCACACCCTCTTATCAAGGGTTATATCCTCAATAAGCTCCAGTTGTGCCATGTACCACCTAATCACATCTCCCCAAGACTTCTTAGGCCTACCTATACCCATAATAATACCTACCAAGGCTAACCTTTCACACCTTCTAACCGGGGCTTCTATGCTTCTTCTCTTAACATGCCCGAACCATCTCAACCTCGCCTTCCGCGATTATCCTTCACGGGTGCTACTCCCACCTTATCCCAAATAAATCCATCCCTAATCTTATCTAACCTAGTATGCCTACACATCTACCTTAACATACTCATTTCAACTACTTTCATCTTCTGAAAATGAGAGTTCTTAATCGGCCAACACACTGCCCCATACAACATGGTCGGTCTAACTATTACCTTGTAGAGCTTTTTGTTAATTTAAATCCATCCACCCAGGTTTTCATGTCCCGCGGTGATGGGGGGTTTGTCATGGACCACTACCTTGTATATTATTGAAGAAAAAAAGGAGTACATTAAGGGGGACATAAACCTTACCTCCAACCAAAATACAAGGGAAAAGTAGGGAAGAAATGAGTGAGCATAGCCCTGACCTCCTTAACAAAAAAACTAGGATGTTAAAAACCTCCTATTATACCTGATGGTCATTGACCTTTACACTTGGGAACTTAGGAACATACTACAAATAAGACTCAGAGAACAATGTTCCCTCCTTTCCTATACTATGTAGTTCAGCTCATGGTGGTTTAAAAAACCAAGTCGAGTGCTTTTTAGTCCTTCTCCTGAAGTTGGGAAGTATAAGCTCGTTCATCCTCAAGGGACCTCTTACCTCTCGTGGTTAGTCATTTTCCTGGAAGAAATTTTTTTGACTTGGAATAGTTGTGGCATACTTAGTAAGAGCATCAACTTCTACCTTGTAGAACTTACCTTTAAGTTTCAATGACACATTCTTATCACACAAGACACCGGAAGCTAGTCTCCACTTCAACCATCATGCTCTGATACGGTGTGTGACATCCTCATCAATCTCCCCATCACCTTGTATTATATACCCAAGGTACTTGAAACTTTCTCTCCAAGGATAATTTGTGTATCAAGCCTTACATCCATGCCCGCTTCCTGGTTAATTTCTCTAAACTTGCACTCCAAGTACTCAATCTTGGTCATGCTCAGCTTGAAATGTTTAGACTCAAGAGTCTATCCCCAAACTTCCAGTCTATCGTTAACACCTCCTTGCGTCTCATCAGTCAGAACTACATCATCTGCAAATAGTATGCATTATGTCACCTTCCCTTGAATGTGACGCGTCAATGTTCCATTGCCAAGGAAAATAAAAATGGGCTAAGGGTTGATCCCTAATGCAAGCCCATTATAATCGGGAAGTGTTCTGAGTCTCCTCCATCTATCATTACCTGTGTCTTAGATCCATCATACATGTCCTTACTCACCCTAATATAGGCTACATGCACACCTTTAATCTCTAAACACCTCCATAGAACCTCTCTCGGGACTTTATCATATGCTTTCGCTAGGTCAATAAACTTCATATACAAGTCCTTATTCATTTTCCTATACTACTCCACCAATCTCCCCGGAAATATCTTCATTGCCGAATGATTCATCATGAAACCAAACTGGTTCTCTAAATAGACACACTCCACCTCATTCTCCTTTCCCCCACCTTTCTTCAAACTTTCATCGTATGACTCAGCAGCTTGATACCTCCATAGTTGTTGCAATTCTAGATATCACCCTTGTTCTTGTACAAGGGAATCATCATAATCCATCTTCATTCTTCATGCATCATCTTCGTCCTAAAAATTATGTTGAACAACCTAGAGAGCCATTCCAAGCATGCCTTACCCGTGCTATTCCAGAATTCTACCGGGATTTTGTCTAGACTGGTAGCTCTACCCCTGCTCATTCTATGCATCACCCCCTCGACCTACCCCACTCTTATGCACCTACAATACCCAAATCCTGGATGACTCCCGGAATGCTCCAAATCACCCAACATGATGTCCCTATCCCCCCTTCATTCAAGAGTTTATGGAAGTATGACTACCAAATCCGCCTAATTTGGGCCTCATCCATCAGAACTCTACCCTACTTATATTTTATGCACTTTACTTAATCCAGATCATGAGACTTCCTTTCTCTCACTCTATCCAGCCTGCACAACTTCTTATCCCCGCATTTCTCCCCAACCTCTTCATACAACTCCAAACATTGCAGTTTTAGTCGCAATGATCGCTAACTTTGCCCTCTTCTTAGCCTTCTTATACCTCTCCTCGTTGGACTTTTTCTCTACCTTGTCTATGTTCATATACGCCAGTTTCTTTACCTTAGACCTCTTTATTCTAGCACCAGATCCCTTTGCGGCCACCAGAGAAACTTTTCAAGACCCCAAACACCTATCCTGCAGCTTCTTTGATACAATTTATTGTCATAATCTATATACAGATCACGTCCCCACTACTCATCCAAGCTCCCATGACCATTAATGTCTCCCCCAACTCCTGATCTTTGTCCTTTGTCAAGGCACCCCACATGATCCTAGGCAGACAAGACACAACCCTCTTTTTCTTTGTTCGCATGATCGCCATGTCCATACCTAATAGCCTATGTTGAGTCATGAGATTCTCACTCAAAATAACCTTACAATCTGTGTATAGACCTCTATCACATCTCCTGAGAAGTAGATGAAAATTTTGCATCTTGGCCACTGTAATTGGAAAGGGATCAATTGCTCCTCCTTCTTCAAAAAACACAAGTTAACGACCACCAAATCAAAGGCTTTAGCACGATCCAACAACGAAGTTCCTCCTCCATTTTGTCACCAAAACCAAAGTTGACATGCACCCCGTCATAACCCCCCCCCCCCCCCCCAACAAACCAAACAAAATCCATAAA
>ML390667.1:54426-73371 GCA_005239525.1 Nicotiana knightiana
CCCGATAATGTCCCAATATGGCTATTAAAATATCCTCATATGAGAAGCTTCTCGGTGTGCGGAATCCCCCCCGCCAACCCATCTAAGTCCTCCCAAATGAGCTTTTTGACCTCCTCGTCCAACCCCATTTGTGGCGCGTAAGCACTAGTTATGTTCAAAGTAAACCCTACCACAACTAGCTTAACAGTCATCACCCTATCATTCACATTCCTTACCTCTACCACTACCTCTCTAAGATCTTTATCAAAAAATATGCGTACCCTATTCTTCCCCCTTACCCCTTTCGAGTACCACAACTTAAACCTGTCGGCCTCCCGCGCCTAAGTACCCAGCCATATGGTCTCTGGGACACAAACTATGTTGATCTTGCTCTTCTGGAGAATCTTTGCTAATTCAATAGACTTACCTATCGATGTCCC
The DNA here is from genome assembly GCA_005239525.1 of Nicotiana knightiana. Taxonomy (NCBI): domain Eukaryota; kingdom Viridiplantae; phylum Streptophyta; class Magnoliopsida; order Solanales; family Solanaceae; genus Nicotiana; species Nicotiana knightiana. The sequence continues at coordinate 54,846 of ML390667.1, forward strand.
TATGTTCCAGGAACTAATTCTTAGCCTAGAGGTTCCCCAATCCTCCTTACTACCCTTTACCCTACACCCCACCCTGCCCAAAGACATGATCTTACCCTATTATTACTCACTACATCCATTATACTGCCACTAGACCAGCAAATAACTATAGTAAGGAAATATTATAACAGAGCACGCATGCAAAATAACTAGTTAGGATACAAGCAAGACTGATTGAACAAACAATTCAACTTGATGGAATATTTCTAATATAAACAAAGGAACGAGATACACATATACCTATATAAATATATACAAGGGAATTAAGTCAATGCAAACTAGTTCCAACAATGAAACAAGCCAATAATGCTACTTAATTTTCAGAAAAAAGCAATGATATAGAATAATTAGTAAGAACACAACCAACACGAAGACTTCCAAAAAATTGATAAGTAACATGTGAATTAAAGCAACAGAGTATAATAAATCGAGTCAATGCAAATTAATTCCAACAATGAACAACAAAGTAATAATACTACTCAGTCTTAAAAAGCAGAGTAAGAATGTAAATTACTTAGCAAGAATGCAACCAACATGAAGGCTTCGTAAAAATCAACAAGCAGTAGACGAATTAAAGCGACCGAGCATAATAAATTAAAAAATGGCGGGACTTAGATTGTAGACGGGCAGACAAACTGAAAGTTGTCACTCCTTAGGAAGCGAAATTGATATAGAAGAACCTGGTCGAAGGGTGCCGAAAACACGAGGCTTGCCGAAAGACTGACCATAGGGGTTGGACCTCGAGGAACAAGCAAGAATAGTTTGATCTACAGAGGCAACCACCAGGGTGGAAAAGATCACCAAAAAATTATCTACACGTATGTCCATTCGTTGGTGTGTGTCTGGTTCCCGCCGAAAAATCATTGCATCGGAACTGTTCACAAACAAAAACACACACACCCACACACACAAAAAGAGAGGGGGCGGGGGAGAGTATGAGAAAGAGGGAGGAAGAGACATATAGGACTAGCAACATGGTGTCTAGGGCACCGGTCGATCTCAATTGATCTTGTCAAAAAAAGGAAAGGACGGAGAAGAGAGAAAGATGAAGAAGAAAGGTGAAGAAGAAAAGAGCTGAAGGAGAAGAGAGGAGAGATAGAGAGAGATGAGAAAGGTGAATTCCTTACATGCGTCGTCACCGGCGAGGCGAGATGCACAGACAAACGGCTGCTACCGTTTGGGGTTAGAGAGATAGGAAGAGAGTCAGAGTAAGAGAGAGATTCTTCTATGCGTTGATATAACTTATAAATAAGACTAAGAGTTAAACAAAATACGAGTTTAGTTTTCTACGTGTTGGTATAACTTATAAGGGTCATAGTCATCAGGTGCATACGTAGAAATTTGTTGTAAACTGTGTCGCAATGTATAGAGGAATGGGAATAAATAACTTTAACTATCTTTTTTTTATACAAAAAAAGTCTTAATCCATTGATTTTGTTGAGTCTTAACCTACAAAAGGTCATGATTTTAATTCTACTTAATTTCAATTCTTAACCACAAAGATTCTCTCAAATATTTGTAAAAAAATACGTGCTAGTTGAGATTCAAACCTATTACCTCTTAGAGAAAAATGAGGCACATGACTAACATACTAGGAGACAATCCATGTTTTATGGCGTCATTTTTTCTGCTTATTCGACCCCTCATGGTACTAATATATATATTTAGTAAAAAAATTCAATGAAGCAGTGTTGTGTGACATCGCTTTGTTGAACAAGCGTGCATAATTCTTTTAAGGAAATATACGATCTAATTTATATGATTCTTTTTTCTATTTTCGCAAGTTCAAAAATGTTTTACACTCTACAAACAACAAGCTTATTTCATATAATTTTCAGTATTAAAAAAAAAGGTCGTATTAAAATAAGTAAATTGACATTTTAAGAAATACAGGAGGATAATTGAAAAGAATAATGAAAAACATAATCATACAGCTCACTATAAGTTGGAAAACAAGGTTAAACACCAAAAATGTTAGAATGATGTGGGTCCTACCATAAATGTAAGAAAAAAAGAAAAATTGTTAAATGTTATAAATATATATTATATTATGGATGTTCATTTAGTACTCCGTTATAAATAAGCTTCCTGAAGAAGCTTATCCATATGGGACCTCGCCGTAAATATGTTTATCTAGTTGGTACTCTATTGGAAATAAGCCTCCTAAAGAAGCTTATCATTTCGGTACTCCGTTATGGTTAAATACCCCCGGTAGAAGATTATCGATATCCGGTGCAATACCAACTTACAAGCAACTTACAAGCAACTTATACAACAGCTTGCAGTAGCACCTTACAAGCAACTTACAAGCAGCTTACACCACGGCTTGCGTAGCAGCTTACACAGCGGTTTGCGTAGCAGCTTACACAGCAGCTTGCAGTAGCAGCTTACACATCAACTTCCTTTCTTCTATAAATAGAGGAGATTTCATTTCATTATGTACATCAGTTTGAAAGTTGAATAATACATCACACACACTCTCTCTATACTTGTCTTTGGTTTATTTACTTTACAATCGTTATTTTATAACACGTTATCAACACGAGACTCTACTATTTTGAGCACTTATTTCGAATTTGATTTTCGTATCTCAGGTGAATAGTGGAGCTTTAAAACTAAGTTTAAGTTCTGACCAACCTAGGTGTTGAGATGCTGGCACTAATGTCCTTCCCGGTTGAAGATATGTGTTCCAACTAAAGTCACACTCTTGATTACGATAATTTCATGAGCATCATCGTATACCATGTCTATAATTCAAGCACCATTTTAAAAGCATTTCATCCTTATCAGGTAATATTTTTACCTTAAATTGAAGTCCTATAACTTGATTCTAAAGGCGAGCAAAGACAATAAGTTTGCTTGCAACTCTGGTAGAGTTTGAAATAATATACAACCACCAGAAGTGTTATGTTTCATATATTTAATTGTAACTAAATTTTGTTAACCACCAGAAGTGGTATATACCTATGACCACCAGAAGTGACAGTTTAGGCTTTCTATGGTTACAATTGAAGATAAGTTAGAGAAAATTTCTCTATATTACTTGCATGCCTCAATTTGCTCCTGAAGTAACATTATCTTAAAAGAGGTTGAAGCATCATAATTTAGTGTGATTAATGCACATTTAGATAATTATGTTCTGTTCCCTGAAGGATGAGAACTTTTGATAAATATTAGTCAATTCCTTGAAGTGATGTGATAATATTAATAAAGCTCGTAAATATGAACGCTCTCTTGATGTAAATATATTACAATTCACCTCCAAAAGAAATAATATGATTGAGAGAATATATACTCAATATTTTGTATTTTAAATTTTCTCCTGAAGAAGTAACACAATCGAAATTTCCTCCTGAAGTAGGAAAATATTATGAAAGTGTGTCTTTCTGTGCTTAAACAAAATAATGAGCTATTCAAAGTTATTTTTTAAGCACATTTTCATTCCCTGGAGTGAATGAAGAAATACCACAACTCACCTCCTGAAGAGCTAGAATAACAGAGGATATAAATATTATTTTGTGGCATAAAAATCATCCGCACGTACCTGTTGTACGTAAGACGTCTTGGATAATTTTATTAAGAATCATTCTAAGGCAAAAGTATTCTTGTAGAATGCTTTCTACTGCAACCACATTAATATATTATGGTTAGTTATTGAGTTCCCTGAAGGAAATAACAACTCGTGCATCTTTCCTTAAAGGATGTAATGACGACGTGGTTGCCACATTAATACAACATTTTCATATATTAATGGTATTTCTCCTTGAAGGAGATATTTGTCACAAAGTTAATGGTAGAAATATTAAAATTATTTATGTCATTTATAAATTTAGAATTGGCTTTATATTATTTATTTGATTATGATTTTCTCTCATGATACCAGAAATGTTTGAGCAATAATTGATAGCACAAATTTATCAACAACTCCTGAAGAGCTAATCGTTTGTCTAGAAGACACACGACACCAATAGTGTCTGATAAATATTAGATTGTGGATAAGAAATGAAGGCTCTCGAAGAGCTTATATACAAATATGTCATTCATATTATATGATTATGATCAAAACATATGTTGTAGTAAACCTGAAGTTTACTAATACAAATGACTATCATATTGAGACTACAAATGATTGGAAGATTGAAAATCTTCATGTTTCCACAATCATAGGGGGTAAAATAATATATATGTGAGAAGTGACCCGCCTTATTATTCAATTTGTACTATTTTATGTACCATAGTAAACCAGAAGTTTACTAATGCAAAATCAGTCACAGTAAATCAGAAGTTTTACTGAGGCAAAAGTAGCTATAGTAAATCAGAAATTCGCTAATACAAAAGTAGCCACAGTAAATCAGAAGTTTACTAATGCATAAGTTTATGCCATAGTAAACCAGAAGTTTACTAAGAGATAGCACAAGCTATGATAAAATTGAATTTTTCATTTGCCATTTTAAATGAGCTATTTGAGAATTCAGATAAGCATATGCTGAAGAACTAGAAGATTCTTCAAGAACTCTCCTATATTGCTTGTTCTCATAATAAATTGATTATACCAGCTAAAGTTGGGACTAAGACGCCTAATCTGAAATATATAAAAGGTGAATATGGGCTCATTCAACTATCATGTGAATCACTTATAGATGCATACATGAGATGGTTACATGTGTGATTATTGTCAACCTGCAGTTTGGCATTTGAACTTGCTTTTCCCAGTTAAGAGCATAATTTTCAGATTATGAAATCAAGGCAGTTCATCTTGATAATGCTGGTCTATATCCAAGCTGGCTTAGCATTGAATACCTCATATTAATGGCTAAACTATTGAATGAGAACAAAGCGTCATGTGTTGGTCTAAAATTTTCTAAATTGCATACAACAACACTTGTATGCATCAGACCAACAATATATGATAAGTCCTCCCATCACAATTGGTTTAGGATCAGAAACCAAATATTTTTACTATCTAATAACTTTTGATGCGTGGTATATGATTAATTTCTCTACCACAAAGCACAAAGATAGGTTTCCCAAATAAGATTTGGGATATATGTTAGTTTTTCTAACATTAGAGGGATGGAATAAGCAGTTGAAAAATATGTTATATGAATCGAATTATCATTAGTATGATTCTCACTCAGAAGATAATTCAAGTCAAATCTAGAAGCATTTGCTGATCTAAAATTAAATATCATATTTCAGCTACAAATGCTCCTATAAATTAAAGTCCCTGGAGGATTGAGTTTACTGCACGTATGAAGCGTTGTAGACCGATCGATTCCAAAGTTAAAAATCTTTGAAAAGGATAGGAGCAAATGATCAAAATGATCATAATAAGGAAAAAACAAGTTCTAGAAGAGGCCACGGCATAACATTTTATGAAACTCCAAAAGAAGTTCAGGTACCTGAAAATAAAGAAAGTGATGAGATCTCAACAAGTTATGTCTCTTGCGAACTGATATGAAATGATCATCGACGATATATTTGATACAATATAGTGTACAATATTGTAAAAGATAGTGAGGATCTTGAACCCCGATATGTTGAAGAATGTAGATAAAGATCTGATTGGTCAAAATGGCAAGAGGCAATTCAATCGGAATTGAAGTCATTTGCTAAAAAAGAGGTCTTTGGACCAGTAGTCCAAACACCTGATGGTATAAAGCCAGTTGGTCATAAATGGATTTTTGTGCGAAAAAGGAATGATAAAGATGAAGTTGAAAAGATATGAGGCTCGCTTTGTCGCACAAAGATTCTCACAACGACCTGGATTCGATTATGAAGAAACATATACACCCGTTATGGATGCCATAACATTTCGATATCTCATAAGTTTAGCTTACGTGAAAGACTTGAAATACATCTAATGGATGTGGTTACAACTTATCTGTACGGGTCACTTGATAATGAAATTTACATGAAGATCCCTGAAGGATTTAAAATTCCTGAAGCATATTCAAAATCTCAGGAAATGTACTCAATCAGATTACAAAGATCTTTGTGCGGTTTAAAGCAATTTGGGTGTATGTGGTATAATTGCCTTAGTGAATATTTGCTAAAAGAAGGTTATATAAATGATGTTATTTATCTATGAATTTTATAAAGAAAATGACATCAGAATTTGTTATAGTTGATGTTTATGTTGATGACATAAATCTTGTTAGAACTCCAGAAGAGCTCCAAAAGGCAATTGAATATCTTAAGAAAGAATTTGAGATGAAAGATCTTGGAAAGTCAAAACTTTGTCTTGGTCTGCAAATTAAACATTTAGCAGACGGGATCTTTATCCATCAATCTGCCTATACAGAAAGGGTCTTAAAACGCTTTTACATGGACAAAGTGCACCCATTGAGTACACAAGTGGTTGTTCGATCACTTGAAGTGAATAAGAATTTGTTTCGACCTCCAAAAGATAACGAGGAACTCCTTGGTCCCGAAGTACTATATATCAGTGCAATTGGTGCACTAATGTATCTTGTTAATGCTACAATGCCTGACATAGTATTTTCTGTTAATTTACTAGCAAGATATAGTTCTTCTCCTACACGGAGACATTGGAACGAAATTAAGCATATATTGCGATATTTAAAAGGAACTCTTGATATGGGTTTATTTTATGCGAACAAAAATAGTGCAGATCTTGTTGGTTAGCAGATACATGTTATTTATCTGATCCCCATAAAGCTCGATCTCAAACTGGGTACGTATTTACTTATGGAGGTACTGTCATATCATGGCGCTCCACAAAGCAATCTATTGTTGCTACTTCTTCAAATTATGCTGAGATAATAGTTGTTCATAAAGCAAGTAGGGAGTGCGTATGATTGAGATCAATAATTTATTTTATTCGAGTAAACTGTGGTTTGGAATGTGAGAAAAGACCCACAATTTTATACGAAGACAATGATGCATGCATAGCCCAATTGAAAGGAGGATTTATAAAAGGTGATAGAACGAAACACATTTCACCAAAATTATTCTACACACACGATCTTCAGAAAAATTGTGACATTGATGTGAAACAAATCCGTTCAAGTGACAATCTGACAGATTTATTCACTAAATCTTTGCCAACTTCAACTTTTGAGAAGATGATATACAAGATTGGAATGCAGAGACTGAAATATTTAAAACAAGGTTTTCATCAGGGGGAGTAAAATACGCGATGCACTCTTTTTTCCTTACTAAGATTTTTTCCCACGGTGTTTTCCTTATAAGGTTTTTAATGAGGCAGCAATGCGTATTACCAAATATGTGTACTCTTTTTCCTTCACCAGGATTTTTCTCCCACGAGGTTTTTTCTAGTAAGGTTTTAATGAGACACATTATCTTTTAATGAACATTCAAGGGGGAGTATTATAAATATATATTATATTATAGATGTTCATTTAGTACTCCGTTATAAATAAGCTTCCTGAAGAAGCTTATCCATATGAGACCCCACCGTAAATATATTTATCTATTTGGTACTCTATTGGAAATAAGCCTCCTAAAGAAGCTTATCATTTCGGTACTCCGTTATGGATAAATACCCCCGGTAGAAGATTATCTATATCTGGTGCAATAGCAACTTACAAGCAACTTACACAACAGCTTGCAATAGCAGCTTACACAGCAGCTTGCGTAGCAGCTTACACAGCGGTTTGCGTATCAGCTTACACAGCAGCTTATAGTAGCAGTTTATACAACAACTTCCTTTCTTCTATAAATAGAGGAGATTTCATTTTTTCATTATATACATCAGTTTGAAAGTTGAATAATATATCACTCTCTCTCTATACTTGTCTTTAATTTATTTACTTTACGGTCGTTATTTTATAACATTAACAAATATGAAAACCATTACATGAGCTCCTAGCAAAGCCTCACATATTTAGCCAAAAAATTATATACACTAAAAATATAAAAGTTTATTTATATTATCAATATATTTTAGATTGTAATAGTAAACAGTTTATTATGTTTATCAGGTTATCAATTCATGTCTACTACAAATATATACTTGTAAAGGATTTTTATACGAATGGTCTATCAGATTCACTATTTATTTTTTTTAGCTGGTATACATAGAATAATATTGATTATATATATTTATACATATATTATACATGAATTATAAATATATTATATATTCGTCGACTATTTTTTGCTTAAGCAATTAGATAAATAGGTATTTAAGTTAACTCTCCTACTTGTAATTACCTCGTAAGTTATGTAATTGTATAAATACTTTTTACAATTACTGCATTGAACTTTTACTCTTCTTCAAATATTCATTCATAAATTATCAACAAAATGGCCCTAAATGAGTTAAGGAAGCAAGAAAATAATTCGCACCCGGTTCCAACCAATAAATACATAATAATATGTATTTGCACATAAACTTTTAGCCTCTTTTCTTCTTCTTCTTCGAAATATTCTGTAATAAAGGTATAAATATCTATAATAGAACAAATTCCCCTTATCCTTTAAGTTTATTCTGCTTCTTCTTATTTTGATTATATTATAATCTAACCGTAATTTCATTCAACTTTTTACAAGTATTTTCCTCTTAGGAAGATAAAAGGAGAAGAAAAAATGAATGAGGAAAGACAAGGTCAGCAGATAGTGAAAGTGTTTTACGTTAATTAATTTGTAATTTACTTTTAAAAATTTCCTATTTTTTTTGTTTGTTTTGATGTTAATTATTTGTGTAAGAAATTATTTACAATGATGAAATAACTAAATGAAATGAAAAAGCATTGTTCAATAAAATAGAAGAAAGAATGAAATTTCACATAAGGGACAAAATTATCTATTTTATTATAGATTATAATTTAGCTACGATGCATGAAAGAAGTACTGTTTCAGGTAGGATTTAAGTAATATATATATATATATATAAAATCCGTTATAACATGTTTCCGTACTTACCATTTAGTATATATTATCAATAAGTATTATTAAATAAAATTACCTTCAATTACCTTTTAAGTCATTATACATGTGTAATATCTTATAATATATGGGCATAAGTGTTTGATTTTAAAATCTAAAGGGTGTATCTGTAATTAAGTAATTAAATTCGTATGATTTTAGAAATATTGTGAGTGTAAGTGTTTGATTTTAGAATACAAAAGGTGTATATGAAGCTGAATCATATTATAGAGGTGTTTTAATGCAGTTAATATATATATTTAAATCAAATTAGTGCTCCTATAAGTTAAAGAAAAAACCAGTGGCAAACAGAGATATAGCCTTTACATTGAAGGTCAAAAATGTCATTTAACATCACAACCTAGACAACCAGCAGAAAAGAAAGGTGGAGGGTCCATTTTCAGTTTCCACTTTTATCCTTTTTAATTTCTAAATTTTCCTCCTAAAAACACTTTTGCTCCTTAGCTAACAAAACCACCAAGACCACCATATACCCACCCCCCCTACATCCTTCACCCCACCCCCATTGCCCTTTACTCAAACCCCCATACCCACCAACACTACTAGTACTACTACCTTCCCATATCCCAAATCCCATGTTAAACAAACTGGTTTCTTGATCCATTACCATGTTACTTCTTATTATTCCCAACTCATTTTCTTCCTCAGGTACCCTTCACATTTTCTTGATTTTCCTGAAATGAGTAAAGTTTTGAACTTTATTATCTGTTTTTCTTGTTTGTACATTTGTCCTTTTGTTAGAAATGTGAATGTGGATTGTTGTAGAGGGTTTTCAAGATTTATATACATGGTAGATTTATTTTTTTACCCATTCTGCTGATTTTGGGTTTTCTTGAAATGAGTAAAGTTTTGAACTTTTTGATCTGTTTCTGTTTTTTGGGGCGTTAACAATTTTGGTTAATAATGTGAATGTGGGTTGTTTTTGCTTTCTTGATTTAGTATAACAGGTTATTTATTTTATGGGGTTCTCCAGATTTGTATAAATGGTAGTACTAGTTTCTTTTTTTTAACCCATTTTGCTGATTTATGTTTTTCTTGGATCCTTACTTGAGATATTTTTGTGTGTGTAAAAATCGAATCTTTATTTGAGTTCTGTACATTTTGGTCTCTGATCTCTCACATTGTGCTTCTTACTGCAATTGTGTTGTTGGGTATGACTTTTGTTTTGTTTCTTTGTTTTGGATCTGTGGGCGTCTTTGTTGGTACTTGATGTGTGAACACTAACCACATAGTTAGTTAAAGGATGTTAACAGTTTGCTACTGTTATTCAAGAAAACCTTTTAGTAGAACTAGTTGAATGAGATTTTCTTCGGATTTGCTTGTCTGCATACATGTACATGACTGAGATTGACTGCAATTTTGAAAAAAAAATATCCAGATCTGTGGGTTATGAGTATTGATTCATGATACTGATCTATTGTATCTACATCTATACATGCTCATTGTTTCATTTTCTTTTAAATTGGAAGGAAGAGAATTATTAGAACTCTCGTCCCCCCCTTTCTTTACCTCTGTAGCTGAACTTTCTTACTTATGCAATGAGAGTTTACTTAGTATTGAAATCAAGTCGGCAGAAAGTACCGAAAGTCCGCTGCCTGCCCTATCATCCTGGGTCTCAACGAACTTTTTGGAAATTATGGGTATTGCATAATGGTTTACAAAATCTCTAGATCTCTGTGCATTATCCCCCACCTTATACTTATTGGTCATTTCTCGTTCTCATTAGTTGTGATTCGGAAAATAGTTGATGCTTCTTTCTGGAATTTAAGTCCTAGTGTGAGTGCATATATATTGTGCAAAGTCTGAAGTATCTAAATTTGAAGTTAAGCTTTGATATATAGAAGGCGCTTATCATAGCCGCTGTTGGTGCTTCTTGTATTTTGCTTCCCAATGTAAATGAGATGCTTATATGGCAGTTTTTTTGTTGAATAGGTATAACATTACTGTTGAAATTGGTCTGCTGAGGTGGGTTTTCAGCCTGTTATCAAGTCTCTATTCGTGGGTGTTAAAGAATAAACACTGCTGTCCTGTCTACGTGCATTGCCATTGGGCTTCTACTGATAGCTAGGTTGGCATTATGGGTTCTCGGTTCCCGTCTCATAAGTTAAGCAGTGGCCTTTATGTATCTGGTCGGCCTGAGCAGCCGAAAGAAAAGGCTCCAACAATGAGCTCGGTTGCCATGCCTTATACTGGCGGTGATATCAAAAAGTCCGGAGAGCTTGGGAAAATGTTTGATATCCCAACCGGAGCACGGAAATCTGGACCTATTAGCAATGCCCCATCAAGAACAGGATCATTTGGTGGCCCTACTTCTCATTCGGGTCAACTGAATTCAATCAGTCGCATGGCTTCTGGTGGCGGTTCTGGATCTGTTTCTTTGAAAAAGACCAACTCAGGTCCTCTAAATAAACACGGAGAGCCTATGAAGAAGTCATCGGGTCCCCAAGCTGGAGGGGCTACTGGTAATTCCCGTCAAAACTCTGGCCCTATTCCCCCGATTCTCCCTACGACAGGCCTCATTACATCCGGTCCCATTTCTTCGGGTCCACTCAATTCAGCTGGTGCTCCACGGAAGGTTTCAGGTCCATTGGATTCCACAGGCTCGATCAAGCTGCAGAGTTCTATTGTTAATAACCAGGCTGTTACTCGCCTAAGCCCTGGTGAAGAATATTCCTTCCGTAAGAGCTTCCCGAAGCCAATACTTTGGTCTATAATTCTTCTATTTGTGATGGGATTTATAGCTGGTGGCTTTATTCTTGGTGCTGTTCACAATCCCATTCTTCTTGTCGTTGTTGTTATCCTATTTGCCATTGTTGCTGCGGTATTCACATGGAATACTTGTTATGGAAGAAGTGCTATTGTTGGTTTCATCTCTCAGTACCCTGATGCTGAGCTTAGAACTGCAAAAGATGGCCAATTTGTTAAAGTTTCTGGGGTATGTTTTTCCTTGATATGTTCATTCTGCACATCTTCGGAATCATATTACTCTCCCATTTTCTCATGGAAATAGCTACTGTTTTCCCCAGTTTGTTATTGCCCATCCTCCCTTTTCTAAAATGCGGTTTAGGATCCTTTAGTACAGTAGTAATAGTCTTTACTCGAAGTATTGTATTTGTGTTAGTTCAAGTAGTGTTTCAGTTTCCGTAGGTTGCAGATAGGTTAGTGATGAATTCTACATAATATCGCTCACTTGAATATTGCAGTTGGTATATTTACTGCTAATCATAGTCAGAAGTTATACACACACACACACACACATCGGCATTATGTATGGAAACTCTTCTTATGAGTATGTGGAAACAAAACGATTATGGCGAAAAGAAATTGAAGACTATAACATTTGGTATCATAGGATTTAAATTCCGATGTGCAAATTAGTTAGTTGATCCAATAGATTCATGATATTTTTTGGTCAATGGAGACTTAAAAAAGAAAACAACCATAAAATTGGCTCCTCGAAAATTTTAAAATGCTCTTGCAAGTATGATGCTTGTATCTTACTTGAGTAGTTGAGTTTACGAATGTCATTGTTCTTTGCATCTTTCTAAATTCTTACCTTGCCTGCATTGGATCCCGTAAACTGCTCGGATATTAAGTTTTAACTATTGCTTTATGGTTTTGCAGGTAGTTACATGTGGAAATGTTCCTCTGGAATCCGCATTTCAGAAGGTTCCCAGATGTGTTTATACATCCACTAGCTTATATGAGTACCGAGGGTGGGATTCAAAAGCAGCCAATCCAGAGCATCGTCGTTTCACTTGGGGCCTTCGTTCCCTGGAGGTGAGAAGAGATTTCACACGCCTTTTTTTAATTTAGAAGTACCTTTTTTTCCAGAGAAAAAAAAAGGAAACACCTTTTTCTTTTTTATCTAAGAATATAACCAGCTCAGTTTTAGCTGGTTATATTCTTGCATGGAAACGCTTTAAAGAGACCTGAATATTGCAGATTCAGTGATATAAGTGCCTAGAAGTAAGTTCATGAAATTTATGACGTTCGAACAGTTGGGGGATTATGGAATGCTGTAGTAGCTTAGTAGCATCTTGTACTTGTACTCATACCATCTTGGTACCATTTTTAATAAAAGCTTTTACTCATCCAACAAAAAAAACAGTTGGGGAATTAAGCAGGCTACAGATGGCCGAAGAAATTTTAATTTGAGAGCTGAAGTTTGTGGTGAAAACTTGTGTGCCTGAATGGGATATGCAAGAAATTAATTCTGGTTTTGTGTTCGTGGACAGCGGCACTTACTTTATTTAGAACTCATAAATGTGATTGAATGAAGGAAATTAAAAGACAACAGTAATATGAGAAGCGAACTCAAGGAACCATCTCGCTGTCACCTTCTAAGTCAGTGAAGTAATAGAAGCTTCTACGAGTCAAGATTGACTCCTTTGCTCCCTCTATCTAGGGAGAGTATCAAAGGTAGCATAGACCACACGACCTAAAAAGTAATTTGTCACCTAACATATATACACCTACCTACATCTTATCCCCTGTGAAATTATCGTGTTGATCTTCATAACTAGCATGTTGATCATGTGATGAAAGCACATTGTTTGATTTATTCAAAAAACAGCAGCAACAACAACAAACACAGTATATTCCTACAAGTGGGGTTTGGGGAAGGTAGTGTGTACGCAAGCCTTACCCCCCCTACCTAGTGGAAGTGTTTGATTTATTCAAATAAACTTTATAAATTAGGAATGAAGCAAACATATGGTTACAGTGAGACTGAAAATTTTATATGCTTCTTTTTTTCTTTTTGCAGAGGCATGTTACAGATTTCTACATCTCTGACTTCCAGTCTGGATTAAGGGCGTTGGTGAAAACTGGATGTGGTGCAAGAGTAACCCCTTATGTTGACGAATCTGTCGTTGTGGACATCAATCCATCAAATAGGGACATGTCCCCAGAATTTGTCAGGTGGCTAGCTGCGAGAAATCTATCAAGCGATGACAGAATAATGCGATTGAAAGAAGGGTATGATTTTAACAAATTTCAAGGAATTGGTGGTTGCACTTTTTTCCAACCACTAACTACATAACAATATTAATAAACTGTAGGGTCACTCTTGACTCTTTTTCTCATCTACATTTGCGATCAGGTATATAAAAGAAGGTAGTACGGTCAGTGTAATGGGAGTTGTCCAACGAAATGATAACGTCCTAATGATCGTTCCTCCTCCTGAGCCGTTTTCAACAGGTTGTCAGTGGAGTAAATGCATTCTTCCCGCCAGTTTAGAGGGCATTGTACTGAGATGTGAAGACAGTTCAAAGATTGATGTCATTCCGGTGTAACGGATGAAGGCTCTACTATTTTGGTATTAAAATCGTCTGGAAAATCCAGTTTAAGTAGTACTGAGAACGACGTCTCCACTCGGTTAACCAGGTGTATAGTTTGTCAATCCTATTTTTTTCTTTTATCCGTAATGGTGTTGGTGTGATTATTATAGTAGAGAATGAGGATTTTTGAGAGTTTTCTTATGATTAGAGAAGTTTGATATATTCATATTCATGTGAGGGCTTGTCAAAATCTGTTATGTCCTGAAAAAAAAAAACAAGAAATATGTTTATTGGTTTGAAGAATTTTTGTGTAGCCACTTTTAATTGCTATGAACTAAGATCTCACTTGCAGAAATATTACAGATTGGAAAGCTGAAGCCTTGAAGTTCAGACAAGGAAAGAGATAATGTTGAAACAATTTTGATATAATTGAAGTATTTTTCTTGGTTTTACACACCATTTAATGTGTATATGGTTTCACTTGACTAAAATAACTATGTCTTGTCCACAACTTCTGAAGATAACAATGTCTTCTCGACCCAAAATTTATAATTATTATTATAAAGTTTTAATCATTTATTTACATATTATTGTTTAATAAATTCTTTTCTCTCCCTCAAATTATAACATAATTATTTGTTTTTCAATTTTTTTCCTCTAAGGACCTACTCTACCGGATCTAATTATTTTTTTGGGGCTTTTGCATTCGTACCCACTTTTTGTGCCACGTTTTAACTTATAGCCGCTTTGTAAAAAAAATTGCATTTGTAACCGCTTTTGTGCATAACTTCAGCATGCGGGGCTGAAGTAGCAAAGACAATCACGCAAAATTTCAGCATTCTAGTAGACGGGCATGAAGTAGCTTGCGAACTTTAGCTCTAGTAAATGGGGAGAGCTGAAGTTTTTGTCTTTGTAAATGGGGAACTTCAGCATATGGGGTTGAAGTTCCCCAGTTATAAAGACAAAAATTTCAGCATACAAGGCTGAAGTTCCTCAGTGTAGAGTTGAAGTTTTTGTCTTTATAAATGGGGAACTTCAGCATACGGGGTTGAGTTCCCCAGTTATAAAGACAAAAACTTCAACATACGGGGCTGAAGTTCCCCAGTGTAGAGCTGAAGTTTTTGTCTTTGTAAATGGGGAACTTCAGCCCATATGCTGAAGTTCCCCAGTTATAAGGACAAAACTTCAGCATACGGGCTGACTTCAGCTCTAGAGCTGAAGTTTTGTCTTTTGTAAATGGGGAACTTCAGGATACGGGACTGAAGTTCCCAAGTTATAAAGATAACAACTTCAGTTGTTGTCTTTATAACTTGGGAACTTCAGCTCTAGAGCTGAAGTTTGTAACTCGGAAACTTCAGCTCTAGAGTTGAAGTTTTATCTTTGTAACTGGGGAACTTCAGCCCAGTATGCTGAAGTTTTGTCTTTATAACTGGCAAACTTCAGCTTAACTGGTGAACTTCAGCTCAACGAGGGAAAATGGAGCTGAAGTTCACCAGTTAAGCTGAAGTTTGCCAGTTATAAAGACAAAACTTCAGCTCTAGAGCTGAAGTTTTGTCTTTATAACTGGCAAACTTCAGCTTAACTGGTGAACTTCAGCTCAACGAGGGAAAATGGAGCTGAAGTTATTTAAAAAGTGGGTACAAGTTAAAAGTTTTTAAAAAAGCGGGTATAGGTTAAATATGGGCGACCAAATAGGGTGTCCCGCGCAATTTTTACTATTTTTTTTATATTCATTTTATCATTTAAGCCTATATGATATATAAGCTAACGTACTCTCGTTTATAATACTTTGTCATGAAAATAGCACGAGCTAGCCAGTTTTCGGACCGATAATTGAAAAATAGCTAGTGTTTGCAAAGTCATTAGAAAAAGTCACTATTTTGTTGCAACATGAAAAGTTCCAGTATAATATATTAGAGATTAGTGTAGTGTGTATGAACTTCCAGCATATTATGCTGGAACTCCAGCACACGAAAAATTCCAGCATAATATACTGGATATTGAAGCACATGTGTATGAACTTCCGACATATCATGCGAGTTTAGTATATTATACTGGAATATTTTTTGGATTTTGAACGGTGTTTTCGTTCAAATTTATTTTTATATAAGTCGCTAAAGTAGGATTACCTTTCATCATTTCAAGTTTGCACTTTTTGTTTGTTTGATTTTGTTTTATACCTTTCACATAGGTTTTAACGATATATGTGAGATTTTAAAAGTTTTACTTGTTGACACGTGGCATATATTCGGCAAATATGGAAGCTAGTTTTATTAAATATATTTATTGGTATAGTGTTAAATATCCACCACTACTCATATTACGATATGCTCTAGCTAGTATTTTCTTTCTGTAATTTCAACACTATTCTATTAGTAGCTTCTTGTTATACTTTCCTCGTTGATCATTCTTATTCTTGTTTTCTTTGGAAATCTCCAGCATTTGAATGTCTAGATACTCTTTGTCAATTTCAACACCTCTTAATTTAAGGTGTCAACTGCTTTAAATTAACCATTTTCGAGATATACACACATATATATATATACAGAATTTCGACCAAAGTTTACGGAGTCCGATGACTCCTCACCCATATATATATATGGGTCCGCCTCAGTCTATGGCTCATCTCTTCAAATGCACAACATTAACTGCCGATGATTTTGTCCTCAAACACATGCTGCTGCCACTACTAATATCCCTTCTAATGTTAATGTTATTTTGCCTTTGGATTTTAACTGTGGAACCATATAGGGGTGGAACTGATGTAATGTATAATGTAGATGTAGAACCATGTTCCCCATATGTAATTTTTTTCTTTCATGACCCAAAAAAATGAATGTGTGCCAATGAAATGAATGCAAGATATGATTGTTCTTCCACTCATTTATCAAGTAATCATTGTTAAGTCACAAATATTGCATTTTAATTTATACTCGATCCGCTTTAAGTGATTTTTTGGCTCTTTTTATATATATTAAGAAATTTACCTTTTAGTAATTAATAATAAAATTGACTATATTAATCTTATTTTGCTCGTTGGAATTATAACAAACTATTCCTAGGCTCTTTACTCCAGGGCAACTTTGGAAAGAAGAAGTTAATTTCTTCTTGATATCTTAAAATATTAAATATTACGGACCACAAAAAAAGGCTAAAAAAGTCATTTAAAGTGGACCGGAGGGAGTAGATGCTAAAATTAAATTGCTTTGGTGATAGCTAGAGTGTTCATGGTTCTCTTTGAATCGATTTTTTCCTAAAAAGAAACAAACCAAATAAGTCGATTTTTTTAAATATTGGAACCAAACCAAATCAATTAAGTCGGTTCGGTCTATGTCAATTTTTTCGGTTATTTATCGGGGTTTTCTTAAATATGAGATATACACTATTAAACACATATTTTGGCAACTATATTTTCAACATAACACTAACAAACTAATTGCTTTTTGAGAAATCTATCATTTTGCCAAGATATATTGATGATACTTGAATCGAATAGCGATGAATAATTTTAGGACTCGATTAAAAATAAATTATTTTTAACATGAGATAAATTATTGTATTCGGCAAAAGAAAACTATCAATCAAACTAGAACGTAAAGGCATAGAACTAGATTATTAAATAGCAAAGAACTAGACTAAAAGTGTAAACTATTAAAATGCAACATAAAATTTTAAAAATTTTGTATAAAAATATGCATATATATATATATAATAATTTTTAAATAACTACTTCTATATTCGGTTTGGTTTGATTTTTTCGGTTATTTTTTGATTAAAACCAAAACTACACCAAATTTGTTCGATTTTTAAAATTCAAAACCAAAACCAAACCATACCGAAAAAGTGTTGTTTTTTTAGTTGGTTTGGTTCGATTTTTTCGGTTATTTTTTGATTAAAATCAAAACTAAATCAAATTTGATCGGTTTTTAAAATTTAAAACCAAAACCAAACTAAACCCAAAAAGTATTAATTTTTTTAGTTGATTTGATTCGATTTTCGATTTGGTTCGACGGTATGAACACCACCCCTAGACCGACAACAACGACTAAATATTTACCTATGAAAAGGAAGACTAATAATCTACACTAAACTAGCTTAAAGAGAGAATGAAAAATGCATAGGCACGTGTTATGCACGTGAAAATCTCGGCCTCTATAAATTCCTCCACATCTTCCCTCTTTCATTTCTTTTCTTTTTCCTTCATCTGCAAAAACTTACCCTAAACCCTAATACCACACCCCCGCACCCCTACCCCCAACCCCCACCCGCAC